>JAPDDM010000041.1:0-99515 GCA_027474115.1 Schizopygopsis malacanthus
ATTCCTTGTGTCAAGCCACTCTTGAACAACAGACAGCGTCAGAAGCATCTCGCCTGGGTTAAAGACAAAAAAGGACTGGACTGCTGAGAGGAGAGGCACAGAATCCACGTTTCTTGAGGTCCAGTGTAAAGTTTCCACAGTCAGTGATGGTTTGGGGTGCCATGTCATCTGCTGGTGTTGGTCCACTGTGTTTTCTGAGGTCCAAGGTCAACACAGCCGTATACCAGGAAGTTTTAGAGCACTTCATGCTTCCTGCTGCTGACCAACTTTATGGAGATGCAGATTTCATTTTCCAACAGGACTTGGCACCTGCACACAGTGCCAAAGCTACCAGTACCTGGGGTAAGGACCATGGTATCCCTGTTCTTAATTGGCCAGCAAACTCGCCTGACCTTAACCCCATAGAAAATCTATGGGGTATTGTGAAGAGGAAGATGCGATATGCCAGACCCAACAAATGCAGAAGAGCTGAAGGCCACTATCAGAGCAACCTGGGCTCTCATAACACTAGCAGTGCCACAGACTGATCGACTCCATGCCACGCCGCATTGCTGCAGTAATTCAGGCAAAAGGAGCCCCAACTAAGTATTGAGTGCTGTACATGCTCATACTTTCATGTTCATACTTTTCAGTTGGCCAAGATTTCTAAAAATCCTTTCTTTGTATTGGTCTTAAATAATATTCTAATTTTCTGAGATACTGAATTTGGGGTTTTCATTAGTTGTCACTTATAATCATCAAAATTAAAAGAAATAAACACTTGAAATATATCAGTCTGTGTGGAATGAATGTATACATTATACAAGTTTCACTTTTTGAATGGAATTAGTGAAATAAATCAACTTTTTGATGATATTCAAAATATTCCCTCACAGTTTAATAGTAATGACTTTATGAATTTCTTTACTGAAAAAATAGATAACATCAGAAATACAATAACAAATGTAGATTCTACAGCGTCTAGTAATTCAGCTTCATTCATCGCACCCAAAGAAAGACTGCATTGCTTTAAAACTATAGGACAGGATGAGCTAAATAAACGTATTACTGCATCTAAACCAACAACATGTTTATTAGATCCTGTACCCACTACATTATTGAAAGAGTTGTTACCTGTAGCAGAAGAACCGCTTCTCAATATTATTAACTCCTCGTTATCTTTAGGTCACATCGCAAAACCATTTAAGCTGGCGGTTATTAAGCCTCTTATTAAGAAACCACAACTAGATCCTAGTGAACTGGCAAATTACAGACCCATTTCAAATCTTCCGTTTATGTCAAACATTTTAGAAAAGTTGTGTCTGCTCAATTGTGCTCCTTCTTGCCAAAAAATTATATCTATGAGGAATTTTAGTCAGGTTTTAGGCCCCGTCATAGCACAGAAACTGCACTTGTTAAAATTACAAATTACTTGCTTCTTGCATCAGACGAAGGCTGCATCTCATTTAGGGCTGTGACGATAACCGCATTACCGCTTCACCGCGGTAATGAGATGCGACCGCGGTGTTGAGGTCATAACCGTCATCACCACACTGTTTTTCGCGGGATCCGACCAAATGTCTTGCAACGCGGGAATAAAACACGGTAACGGTCGGCAACTCTGGTGTAATTTGAACGGGAGTGGGCGGTCTAACAATATCCGTTCCCGACATCCTTTCAGAACAGCATATCTGTGTGTTTTTACTCCCTCTTACCGCTCACGAGCTGCACGCACGCACCAGTGCTTCTGTGTCATGTGTTTTATTGCGCACAGTGCGCAGCATGTGCATAACGCCACCCTGACAGAACAGGCGATCTGCATGTGCATATAGGCGAACAAGGCAGTCGCCTTGGCAGCAACACAGTCAGGGGGGCAAAGGGACAGATATTTGTAGTTTATCTTTTGGGCATTCGTTATCACTGCCTTATTCTACATCTAAATTAACTTTGCTTCATAGTAATGCCGCTCCCGCGCCGCCCCCCAACTGAGCGTCATCAATAGGCTACTCTACATGCAAAACATTATAATGTTCATTCATAAATGTCATCAAATCGAATAAAACTATCCAGACATGAATTCCTTTTGCTGCTGGTGCTGTCTGATGAGTTTTAAAGCCAGACACGCGCTTCTAAAAGGTAAGATTATAGCTAATGTATGTGTGTGAGAGAGAAAGCGCGGTGGAGATAACAAGTGTAATATTATCTATTAAAGGCTTACGTACACCCAAAACCGTGTTCTGTTGTGTTTTAGCCAAGTGGAATACTCAATATTTAACGTTTATCATATACAGTGTTTAATTGGTGTAATAAAGCGGGGTGATCGATCCGGCATCAGAGGATGGAGAGGTACCGGATCATTTACGCAATCACTCGGTTGACCCACTTAAGTGATTACCAGCTTGCATCAGTTGCTTTTATTGTGTGCATATACTCTAAAAATCACGGTTATTTTATTAAACATTTTTTTGTAATGTTTGGGTAGTTTTTTTGTAACCCATATCCTATATGACAGTCCAGAGTCTGCGTTTGCATCGAGTGCACGCAGATATTTAGCCTTCTCTTCGGGTGAGAGCAGTTCTCAGTGCCACTTACTTTTTTTTGTCAAATATAGGTTTGTTTCATGTAATCTATAAAACAGTAAACGATTTTATTTTATGCAAAGCAAACCAAGTCACCTAAACGAGCCGCATCAGGGTTTTTTTGCGACTATGAAAGTTTTATTTTTACTTCTAAAATGCTTGTTAAACGAATTTAAAAATGAGAAATGTTGTATACATGTTTAAACTGTGAAATATGTTGTATTAAGAACTGTATTTGACAAAAATAAAGGCACTAAGACAAGAAAGAAAGAAAGAAAGAAGAATAAAAAACAATGACAAGCTCAAACAAAACGAAACCAATAGCGACTATATAAAATAATAAATTTAATAATTTTCTAATCTCAGCATGCTTTAATTTTGTGTCGCTAGTGGTTTGCGTCAATACGTTTAAATTAAAATGTCTTTGGTCTGTGCTCTGGAAGTGTTCTGTTAATTCTGCTAAACTTGAATTACTACAACTCAAATTAAAACCGAAACTAACCTGTAGGGTAGAAAACTCCACTAAATAAAAACAACAACTTACAAACTACAATAAAAACGAAACTTAAATTTTTAGCGAAAATTGAAAGCAATATTAAAATAAAAACGAATTTTAAAATGCAAAACTACAATAACCCTGACACGAACGTATTTCACTGGAGGAAGAGGATCCGCCAGATGAGATGATCGGAGTTCAGAGATGCTGCTGATCCGGACCGGGTTTGTTCAGATGAAGCCCTGTCTGCTAATAGCACATGCCCGTGCTTGCTTTTATTTTAATGTAGTTGTTAATAAACAAATTATCCAATCTTTCACTTGCATCTTTAAAATCCTATTTGAGTGAAGCGGGGGCGGCACAGCAGGGTTTTGCCCAGAGCCCCGTCGATGAGTGACAGAGCAGAATAAAGATGAAGTTTAGCTAAGTGTGGATTCTTCAACTGCGACTGCAAAATAGCCAGTTTACTGAGAAGAAACCCATGTCAGGCAAGTCTGACACGGGACATTCTTCTCAGGGAAGTTAAATTGTTTGGTTTCATGAAAAAGAGATTTAATTTTGCAATGTCTAAGCCAACGGTTTTGTTCATATTTTACATATAAATTTAAATGACAGATGTCTTTTTTTTTCTGCGACACTTTTCCGTGATGTTAGCAAAAGGTTAAACAAATTTAGTATTTTGACAAGAAGAATAAAAATAACAAACATGCTATTTTTACATTTTTGTACAAACTGGCCTACAGTATTATTATTTTTTCTCTCTCTGCGACACTTATTATTACGTTGACAACAAAATGTTAAACTAATTTGATTCTGGACAAGACGAATAAAATAAAAAGCCTACAATAAAATAATTGTTGTGCAGACTACATTTTTATTTGTTATCTCTCTCTCTTTCAGTAGAGGAAATGTAATTGTGAGATTCTGGAAACGAGATATATTTCGCGGGAACGGTCGGGTCAGGAAGAAGAAAAAACATTTTATTTGCACTTTAAAAAGGTTGTTATTATAAATGTAGCCTAACGAATAGTCAAATAATATTAATTACATCCTAATTTGCTGTTACAACCTATCCGTTTCAACAAACACAGTTTTCAACAAGTTGCGTTTGGACAAGTGCGTTTATATCCACGGACTCTTACCCGAAAAACAATGTCTAAAGAAATATGAATCGAAGTTTAGCACAACTCACCAGAACTAAGCATGGGGCATGTTAAGCTCGCTTGTTGTTTCTGCAGCTTGCTCAGGTTGTTATTCTTTTAATTATTTGTACAAAGAATGGGTTACAAACGATGACAAAGACTGTTCCATAATTCCTATTAAACTCAGAAGATATTGAAAAAAAAACAAAGTTATAGAGAATAATATTATTTTGTTATTATTGTTAATTTAATTTGCTGTTTTAAGAATAAAGAAGACGACTTTATTATTATTCATTTCCATGTTCATTTACAAGCTGCATGCGTTCTTGATCAATTCATTCAGGGCTCTACTCATTCTTCCCACTGGTCGCAACTTTATCTTTTTGATACAACATTATGATAAAAGTTAATCAGCATGCATTGATTAATCTAGTTTATAGCTATATGGTAACGAAAGTGTTTAACATTCAACCCGTTTTCATCAGTATTATTTGTGTCACCTTCTCTGGTTTAAGAAGCAGTCTTTTACTTTAGTTTGAAAACCAAATCCTCCGTTGCTCAGTCTGCTGCGTGCACCTTCGCGCTCGTGCTGATGCAGTGAGTATAGGCTCTACCCACGAAGCGCTCGCGCTAAAATTGCATCTCTTCCCGTGATCAGTGAGATCTGACTCCTGCTACAATATGCTGTGGCTCTGCAGCGTGCAGACGCACACTTGCACAAGTGCGACCACGTCAATTTTTTTTTATTGGGGGGGGGGGGGGGGTTGTCGTGCGATTAACCGCCAAACCGCGATATTTGTTGCTGCTTCACCGCGGTATGGAAAAATCCAATACCGTCACAGCCCTAATCTCATTGCTAGTTTTACTTGATCTTAGTGCTGCGTTCGACACTATAGATCATGACATACTCATAGATCGATTACAAAACTAGACAGGTATTCAAGGGCAGGCTTTAAGATGGTTAAGATCCTACCTGTCCGATCGCTACCACTTTGTTTATTTAAATGGGGAGGCATCTCAATTATCAACAGTAAAGTATGGAGTACCACAAGGATCTGTCCTAGGTCCTCTACTATTTTCATTATACATGTTGCCCCTTGGTAATATTATTAGAAAATACGGGATTAGTTTCCATTGTTATGCTGATGACACTCAACTATATATCTCAACAAGACCAGATGAAACTTCTAAACTATCGGAGTGTGTTAAAACTGTAAAAGATTGGATGACCAATAATTTTCTCCTATTAAATTCATATAAGACAGAGATATTACTTATTGGACCTAAAAACAGTACACAGAATATCTTGGATCACAATTTGCAACTAGACGGATATCATGTTCCTTCCTCTACAGTCAAAAATCTGGGTGTTATATTAGACAGCAACCTATCTTTTTTCCCCATGTTACAAAAAAGCATTCTTCCATCTTAGAAACATTGCTAAGCTACGGAATATGTTAACTGTTTCTGATTCAGAAAAGTTAGTTCATGCATTCATGACCTCTAGACTGGACTATTGTAATGCACTGCTAGGTGGTTGTCCTGCATCTTCAATAAACAAGCTACAGATAGTACAAAATGCTGCGGCTAGAGTCCTTACCAGGTCAAGAAAATATGATCATATTACTCCAATTTTACAGTCTCTGCACTGGTTACCTATTAAGTTCGGTATCGGTTACAAAATATTATTACTTGCCTATAAGGCCCTAAATGATTTAGCTCCTGCGTACCTAACTAGTCTTCACCTAACTAGGGTTATTCCTGGATGGAACAAATGCTACGCTAATTGTCTTTATTTGTTTCTCTGTTTCTGCAAGCTTCAGTCTGGATCCAACCCTTAAATGATCTGAGATGACCGAACACCTGAGAAGAGATGACGACAACCCCTCGGAGGACCTCAGAGGAAGCCAACCATCAGCGATTATACTTAACCAAATTTTGCCATAAGTTAATTATATTGAGTTTCTACAATATAAATTTATTTTAGAAACTTAATTTCCTGTGAAGTTGCTTTGCATCGATTGTATCATACATGCTTCAGAACTGCAAATGGTAAGTATAACGGCATCAAATGTCTCTGTTTTTTTCGCAATTGGCACAAGTGCTCGTCAGTCTTCAGCTCCGCCCACGGCGCACTTCCAAGAGCTCAGCTTTTTTCACAAAGAATCGTAAAGCTGCATCTTTCTTTTATAAATATGATAAAACTAATAACTTTGTGGAGATATGAAGGATGCAGTACTACTCTATAGGTACTCAAGATTAACATGAGATTGGGTGAAACTGTGCATGTTATGCCCCCTTTAATGAGTCAAATAAGTATTTGATCTCCTATCAATCAGCAAGATTTCTGGCTTTCAGGTGTCTTTTATACAGGTAAGGAGCTGAGATTAGGAGCACTCTCTTAAAGGGAGTCTCAGCTTGTTACCTGTATAAAAGACAACCTGTTCACAGATGCAATCAATCAGATTCCAAACTCTCTACCAGGGCCAAGAATGGGCTACAAGAGCATCCCCAAGCAGCTTGGTGAGAAGGTGACAACAGTTGGTGCGATTATTCGCAAATGGTAGAAACACAAAATAACTGTCAATCTCCCTCTGTCTGGGGCTCCACGCAAGATCTTACCTCGTGGAGCTCCAATGATCCTAAGAACGGTGAGGAATCAGCCCAGAACTACACGGGAGGATATTGTCAATGATCTCAAGGCTGCTGGTAACATAGTCACCAAGGAAACAATTGGTAACACACTACGCCATGAAGGACTGAAACCCTGCAGCGCCCGCAAATCCCCCTGCTAAAGAAAGCACACGTAAACATTATGAGGGCCGTTTAAGAGGGTGTTTTTCACAGCCATTTGCATTCGCACTGTGCATCAAAAATATATGAACGCGCTGTTGCACCACTAATAACTTTAAGGCTTATTTTGTGACGCTTATATAAGCCTTTTGATGGGTTGCATCAAGCAGCTGTAAAAACCGGTTACACATATTAAGTGAGGTTTGTGCTGAACTCTTACAAACGAAAGCAAACAATCTCCTTCGATCCATGAGCGCTTCTCTCAGTTAATGTACGCGATCTCACAGTCTGAAGCATCTGTCATAGCAAATCAACACATGCTGTTGTGAATAATTAAGCAAAGCATCTTCTCATAGGATAAGAACACGCAGTCTCATGAAAATGTATACTATATATGCAACACCAACCAACAGCTCTGATAAAACCTCGTTCGGCGTTTCATGACCCTTTAAATTCCTGTTTGCACGAAACCATTACAAAGAGCTGACTCTGTTTATTCTGAATGTCTACCAAGCTAGTGAAGCTTTTGTTTTTCTCAGTTTCAGCTCCTTTATTTTTATTATACATTGGATTTTATTTATTTTGCACTGACTAAACCAGTACAAAGAGATCTTATTTGTTTATTTTAGCTTTTTTTTAATCAAGCTCGTGAAGCTATTGGTTTATTTACAGTTGTTGCATTGGTTATTTAATACACAATTCACCACATTTATGAGCTTCTCTGATTTAAAGTTGATTGTTCAGTTAAATGCTTTTGACAATGAAAATATCACTTGCAGACAACATTTGCATTTAGCCGTTTATGAAAAGTAAATATTTTGTTTTAATTAAGTTAATTAGAAATGGATCCTGTTCAGAAGTTGATTCTGGCACGTTATGTTTTGTCTAGACTACTTCTGTATTATTATTATTTCTAAATGACTGCATTATATGACATAAGGATGAATGGCAAACGTAAAGCAGGATCTTGTCAGGTGCATTTAACCACACAAATATACTAATCTCATGAAGGCAGCATCTCAGGAGGCTTGTCAGATAAACCTGCTTTAATTAAGACAGTCTTCAGAAAGACCAGTCATTTGTGTAGAGCTGCACATCTGAACCAGGGTCAGCTCTGAGGATGAAACCCAACCTGTCTCTTCGTGTTTGAACACTTCTTCAATCCTGGTGTCTTCACTCTCCTCTTTAATAAACGCCATGCTCCTTCGGCAGCAGATAATCTGTGTTTGAGATGAGAGTCATTAACAGAAAGAGAAATAAACGCAAACTACATCTCTGGGTGCGTCTCAATCAGCTCCCTAGTTCATCAGAGACAACATCAGTTAATGACCCGATTAGACCAAAACACACTCAAAACAAGCTCTAACTTACACATGAATGAAAGAGCAGATCACACAGGAGGTCCAGTGATTTATATTCGGTATTGTAGGTGATATTGAAGATACGCTGCTGAACTCGAGATTGTTTGTTGTTCTCATTCTGACTCTCAAACAGTGAAGCATTTGATTCAGCAGAGAGAAATCGTACTTACTATAATAATATACATAATTACTCCGTGTACATAGATTTGCAAGTAACGTTACTCTACAATAGATCGGTTTAAATCGATTTAAAACTGAAAACACAAACCTTTCTTCAGGCGAATCACAGACGCAGACATATGACGTCAGTCACGCCGCCGCGCCAAAATAAAGGTCTTCTTCTTCTTTTGAGGTTTCATTGCTAGTTAACTGAGAAAAAGAATACTATATACTTTTATTTAATTTACTTTATAATATAATCACATATGTTTTCCCCAATAGACCTGATAAAGGCCTTCTGTTTTAAAATTTCTTATTGTTGTTGTAGTACATGATCAGCTGTCTCTTGCTGACTGCAGTAAATTCATTAAGTTTATATAATGTAATCATCTGTCCACAAAAATGTTGGCAATTACACAAATTTGACAATAAAGCATGAACATAAGTTGTGTTCCTGAAATGCAGTGGTTTATGCAGAGATGGAGTTTACATTTAAAATACATTTATTTCATGCTAAGAATATATTACAAATACATTTACGTATTATGGACTTAAAAAAATACCTTGCAATTGTACTTTTAGTATACTAAACTTGTATATTTAAAGGCTGCTAAATTACAACAACTTATTTTGCACTTAATGCATTTTAATTGTGTGGAAGTAGTGCTGAAGTCAAACTAGAGATATACAGTACTGAAGTATATTTGATTGTGCTAAAGTGGAACGATACTTTAGGTACCCTTTAAATATTTTGCATTTAAAGATATTATTTAAAGATCACACAATCCTCATCAATAGTGACATTCAAACATAATTAGCCTCTTCTTGCTCTTGTGCCGATAAATACATGTAAATAAATGTGTCAAAATACCCGTCATGGAGAGTGTTAGATTTAATTTCTGCATAAATGAATGCAAAGCCACATAAATGAAGGATGATGTTTTTTAGCTCGCTGGACAGGTGGCTCCTGGCTATAAGTAGAGAAAGAATGTATTCATTCTGTATCTGTCATGCTATGTTTTCTGTACCTTATTTGGTCATTTGGTGGACATATGAGACTTTCTGGTAACATATTTAAAGACAAGTGTTGTCAAGAATAAATTGAGTTCAAATGCCATGATGCCTCTCTGCATTGTGTTTTTGCTCTCCCAGATCTGCTGAAGACTTTTTTCACAACATCCAACATATATTTCTGATTTGATTTCGAAGTGATCCAAAACACAGAAAGAAAACTTAGTTCATAAGGGAACTGAAGTTTTTACAGAGAGTATCCTCGAGAAAACAGTCAGTTATGTTTTAAGTGAAAGTAAGCAGCGGAGATATAAATGGGATGTGTATCATTATAATGGATGCATTGTCTCTTCATACAGTGGACTACCAGTAAAATTGATTAAAATTTTTGGACAAAAACTATTCAGACACTTTGATCTGACAGTGTTTTTCTTTAATTGCTCATTTTTACACCACAGACTGAACTAAATGTAGCATTGCTTGGTAATTGGTCAACAAAGTATTGATGTTTGTGTAAATATCGTCATACTAACAATTGTCTGAGTTTTTGGTTGATTGTAATTCATTACATACCTTCTATCAAAAGTTATCTGACATTATCAAGCTGAGTTCTTGCCATATTTTATTACCATTTTCTAAAATATAGCAAATAAACTGTGATAATGTGAGAAATGTTGAAGGTGTCTGAATACATTTTGGTTTGACTGTATATTACATTTTTACAATAAAGACTATGCAGTGCTATTTTACATTTGATTATTCGGTTTCTGTACCTGGACACCTACAAACTTGAAAAAACGTAATCGTTGTGTAAATTAAACAATTTCAAAAAGGGCCCACTGGGGCAAACCCCAGCTACGGCCCTGACAATATGCACATTATCTGGATCCTGAAAAATGCTGACATGTCTAACTTAAGCCTTAAAAACACCTTTGGAGAATTTGGTGTTTCTTAATTCAAGTAAACAGGATACTTGCATGACCAAAAAAATGTGCAAGAAAAGTGTCAGATGTGGTTGTTATTCTTGCAGAGAACTTGGTAATTCATCATCTCTCCTCCTCTTCATCATGACGCTGCTTCTTCATGTGCTGATGCTGTCACTTCTCTCCACTGGTTCAGCCAGAGTCGTGCGGGATTTTGAGAGAGAATGTGGCCAATTGTTTGCAAATGGAAGATCACAAACAAGATTTCCTGGACGACAGTACAGGCAGCTCTGCCAAATGCGAAATAATGATCGTTATTATGCCACATTTCATGACGTTTGATCCCTGTGTACTCAGCCTACAAGTCTAAAGGGATACGGCACTGTAGACAAGCTAGTTGGTACATTGAACCTCGAGTAAGTAAAACATTATTATTTAATACTAAACATTATTATATTATTTAAATTAATTCTGTTTACACTCTAGTTTACACCAATACAAAATGTATAGTACATAGTGAAAGTATTTTACCATCCATTACTGAAACAAACAATGATCCTAATAAGCATGATAATGATGGATTAGAACTTTAGTAATAACATGAAGTGTCTGTATTGCAGTGAATTTCTTGAGCAAAGTGCTGTAAGAGAAATCAACATTTAAGGCATGGCTTAATTTAGAAAACCATACACAAGGATTCAAGGTTTTATTCGTCACATACACTGTTAGACTTTTTATTGTATTTTTGCGGTAACTTACTGGCAGCACTGTTGCCAGTAAGTTACTGTAACTGTCCCTTTACAGTACTTTAACTGTAAATGTGTTTTACAGTATGATGCCCTTACCGCAGTTTCATTTTGCAGTATGATGCTCTTACCGCAGTATCATTTTACAGTACAATACCCTTACCGCAACTTAGTTTTACAGTATATTGCTACAGCAATTTTACTATAATTTATTTTACACTATTTATTATACTATATCTTTATTTTGAATATTTTACATGAATGCTATTGAATTTAATAAATTCCAAAGAAGTAACTTGAGTCAATGCACAGCAGTAAATTTTTATTCACTGTCACTGTCAATTACATTTATTTTATTTACTTATTTATTTAATCATTGTGATGCAACATTACAAATATATATATATATATATATATATATAGGACTAAATTCATAACAAATCGCATATAGAACTGAATTTATATAATTTAAATCATAACAATGTGATAACAATACATTAAAAAAAAAAAAACTACAACAAAAAAAAAACATGTAAAGCATCCCAGTTGGCTGGCCTCCATGCTGGTAAGCCACTGATGGCTATATAACTGAATTCATAACAACAAATCATGACAATATCTAAACAAAAAACATGAACAAAGCATCCCAGTTGGCTGGCCACCATACGGGTAAAACACTGATGGCTGATCTGAAACAAAACAGAGGGAAAATGAGGGAGAAATTAGTTTATCTCGTTATGTTATACTTTACGTAACAACTTAGGTAACAACTTGTGCAACAGCAGTTATTGCCAGTATTGTTTCTGTTTAAATAGTATAGTTTTTTTGCACATCCTTGTCAGAAAACGCCATTAATTGCCTGAATGTACAATGACGTTAAAGGTACATTAAGTAAAAGTGTTTTTTGCTTTCAGTAACATTGTAACTGTATTTTTGATGGTTAGACATTCTGTTGACTATATATAACAATGTCTGTGTTTTCGGTGCATGTGGGATCTAAATGCCAAAAAAGTTTTAAAGGAAGCAGGACATTGCTCATTTCCACAAGCAAACCTATGGTTTGCTGTGTGCTGATGTTTTTTCACATGTGTCACGTGAGATGAGGTCGAGGACTCAAATGCAGGGGAAAAAGTTCTTTTTAATAATAAAATAAAACAAAGAACAAAAACCAGCCCGAAGGGGAAAAACAAGCAGGCAGGCAGAAGACTGGGGCACAGTCAGACATGAAACACTCACACGACATTAGACACACGAAAGACAACGGATCAGCACAGGACTGCAGACACAAGGAGAACTATATAGGGAGACAAACGAGGGTAACGAGGGAGACATAGCTGGAGCCACTGAAACAATGATTAAGTAACAAGATGGGAGGGGACAGACAATTGACATGGGAGCACATGGCACCAACAAACAACAAGCCATGTGCTCAACACAGAGACATCTGATGGCCAGCCTGGGCACACCAGCAGGACCGTGACATAACCCCCCCTTTAAGGAGCGGATCCCAGACGCTCCACACACACTAAACAGAAAAATGTCTAGGAGGGAGGTGGGCCAGGCCCGTGGAGTGGAAGAGGGCCTGGAGCAATGGGCACACAGGGGTGCCAAGGTGGGGCTGGCCCTGGAGCGGACTCCGTGGTCTCCCGGATCGGAGCGGACTGCGTGGGCTCCCGGAACGGAGCGGACTGCGTGGGCTCCCGGAACGGAGCGGACTGCGTGGGCTCCCGGAACGGAGCGGACTGCGTGGGCTCCCAGAACGGAGCGGACTGCGTGGGCTCACGGGGCGGAGCGGGCTCTGGAGCGGACTCTGTCGGCTCACGGGGCGGAGCGGGCTCTGGAGCGGACTCTGTCGACTCCCGGAACGGAGCGGGCTCTGGAGCGGACTCTGTCGGCTCCCGGAACGGAGCGGGCTCTGGAGCGGACTCTGTCGGCTCCCGGAACGGAGCGGGCTCTGGAGCGGACTGCGTGGGCTCCCGAAACGGAGCGGACTGCGTGGGCTCCCGGAACGGAGCGGACTGCGTGGGCTCCCGGAACGGAGCGAACCCTGGAGCGGACTCCGTGGGCTCCCGTACTGGAGCGTGCTCTGGAGCGGACTGCGTGGGCTCCCGGAACGGAGCGGGCCCTGGAGCAGATTCCGTCGGCTCCCGGAACGGAGCGGGCCCTGAAGCGGACTCCGTCGGCTCCCGGAACGGAGCGGGCTCTGGAGCAGATTCCATGGGCTCCAGGAACGGAGCGGGCTCTGGAGCGGACTCTGTCGGCTCCCGGAACGGAGCGGGCTCTGGAGCGGAGTACGTGGGCTCCCGGACCGGAGCGGAACGCGTGGGCTTCCAGACCGGAGCGGAACGCGTGGGCTTCCAGACCGGAGCGGAATGCGTGGGCTCCTGGAACGGAGCGGAGTGCGTGGGCTCCTGGAACGGAGCGGAGTGCGTGGGCTCCCGGAACGGAGCGGGCCCTGGAGCGGACTGCGTGGGCTCACGGGGCGGAGCGGGCTCTGGAGCGGACTCTGTCGGCTCACGGGGCGGAGCGGGCTCTGGAGTGGACTGCGTCGGCTCCCAGAACGGAGCGGGCTCGGGAGTGGACTGTGTGGGCTCCCGGAACGGAGTGGACTGCGTGGGCTCCCGGAACGGAGCGGACTCTGGAGGGGACTCCGTGGGCTCCAGGAACGGAGCGGGCCACCAATAGGGGCACTGCAGCGCCATCTGCCGCCACTGGAGGAGCTGCAGCCTTGTCGCCCACCACCTGAGGCACACCAGCCACCTTAGCTGGGGAACGTGCCAAAGCCTCAACAAATTCCCCAAATGTGAGGTGGTCCAGCCCCCTCATGCTCCACCAGCTGAGGGGCTCGTCAAGGGCGCTGTTGAAGAGGTCCTTGAGGGCCTCATCATTGTAATCTAGCCCCTCAGCTGCACCACTGAACTCCACGGCAAACCTCCTCACGTCATTGCCCTGCTGACGGCAGGAGCTCAGGGCCTCAAACTGGAGGATGCGTTGGTATAGGGGGCTGGAGATAGTGGCGGGTGGTGGGTGGTCCAAACCCCTCCTCTGCTGAGTCCTCATCTTGGCTGATCCGTTCTGTCACGTGAGATGAGGTCGAGGACTCAAATGCAGGGGAAAAAGTTCTTTTTAATAATAAAATAAAACAAAGAAGAACAAAAACCACCCCGAAGGGGAAAAACAAGCAGGCAGGCAGAAGACTGGGGCACAGTCAGACATGAAACACTCACACGACATTAGACACACGAAAGACAACGGATCAGCACAGGACTGCAGACACAAGGAGAACTATATAGGGAGACAAACGAGGGTAACGAGGGAGACACAGCTGGAGCCACTGAAACAATGATTAAGTAACAAGATGGGAGGGGACAGACAATCGACATGGGAGCACATGGCACCAACAAACAACAAGCCATGTGCTCAACACAGAGACATCTGGTGGCCAGCCTGGGCACACCAGCATGACCGTGACAACATGACTGCAGAAAATTCTTAAATCTGAAACACACAAGCTGCAATACTTGCACCTGTACATACTTGCATGTGCTCTGTTTTTTTTGTTAAATTTTTTCCTGGTGGCTTTGCGACGTGTTGTGGATGTGTTGGTCCACCTTTGTCCGTTTCTCAAACTATTCCTTACTCTCTCTCTCTCTCTCTCTGTTTTCTGGTGTGGCCCTTAAAAGAGCCTTTGGGTTCGTAGGTAGTGCCTGCGGACACAAAAGCAAAAGAGAGGAAATGAGGAAACTTCACTGAACATGGGAGAGATGTTGTATATGTTTGTGTAAAACTTTTTCCATCAATGACTATTTACTAATCTGTATGTTATGAACATGGAAAATCACAGATGTGGGATGTTTGATCATCTGTCTTTACAATACATTTCTGATGACTCTAGTTGTTGCATAACATGCAGTTAATCTAATGTCAAATACTGTATCTGATAGTAAGTCAAAACATATACTTACAAAGCCAAAGATGCTCAGTGGTGTGGCCCTTAAAAGAGTATTTAGGGTGTAGTGCCTGCCTGACACAAAAGCAAAAGAGAGAGAAAGAATAAACATAATTTTCATCAGTGATTATTGACTATCACCATATGTTATGAACATGATAAATCACAGATCTAGGCTGACTGCTAAATGTATCACTTACACAATAAGATGACAGTCAACACTGAAAGAAAAGATAGAAGAGAATATTTAGCATACAACAGCATGTAAAATGTAATTACTGGTACTATGAAAATTTAAATGCACTGACTTTGAGACCTTCCTTCTATTAACAAATAAGAAGCCATAATAAAGAACGATTCTTAATTATTTAATGATTTGTAATTTTTCATGAAATTACATTTAATTGGAATTGCTATAAGTAATGTATATGTTAGAGATACTGTCTGCTGTTTTTTCTCTCTCTTATTTTGTACTCATTTATTATCTCCTTTATTACTTTGGTGGTGTAAATATATTCTGTATTTTACACATACTTCAAATGCTTTGGCAATACTTTAATTAAAATGTAATGCCAGTAAAGCAACTTGAACTTGTGTGTGTTCCCTGAATAGAGCAGACGCACAGAGAGAGAGAGAGAGAGAGAGAGAGAGAGAGTGAGGAAGAAAGAGAGAGAGAGAGAGAGAGAGAGAGAGAGAGAGAGAGAGAGAGAGAGAGAGAGAGAGCAAGGGGTTACGAGCGTACGAGAGAGAGCGCGCGCGCAAGGGGTTAAGAGCGCACGAGAGAGAGCCTTTGAGACGCGCTACTTCAAATGACGTCACACGCATTTAACGGCATTTAACGGTAACGTTATTCGTTTAATTGACGAGTAAAATAGGCCTACACCATAACTGTCCGTAAAAAAGACGGAAAACCATTATTCGTGTAAATATTACATTCGGTACGTCTACTGGAAATGGCAGTCAAAGCAGCAGTTTTGAGGAAAACGAACAGTCCTGCTTGTCATAGCCAATAATTCGATTTTATTATTTGCTTTCTTCATATATTTTTATTGAATTGATATTGGTAATGCTTTACGATCAAAAAATAACTAATAAAATACATTTGTTGAAAGTTTGTAAACATAAATAAAAGTAGCCTACTTACCTCAGGAAAATCTGCAGCTGGCGTCTGGCGATCCATTCATAAGGGACGTCCGTTATGCGCGCACTGGACACAAACCTCAGTTTATATAACCTCTGCCAGGTTGTTGCGCGGGCTTTGCACGCGAGTAACAGTTTAAATTGTGTGATGTGTAAGTAAAGTTTATATATATATATTTTTGTTTGTAATAATTTACTAATTACATTTGTATCACCACTTGTGTATTACCATGACATTACACAAATAATAATAAAATTAAATTATACCAGTCTTTATTTTTTTCTGATAGCCTATTTTGAAAAACGGTGGGAACCCAATTGTGGATTTATTATTATTTATTATTATTATTATTTCGTTATTTATTATAAATACTAATAAAACATGCGTATGGGTGTGTGATTTTTTTAAATAAATTTTAAAATGAGAAAAATGAATGCAGATTCATGATTTTCTTTCGAACAAGATTATAAACTATAAAACATTATCATATGACATTTTAATAGGCCTATATGTGCATATTGTCTTGATGTTTTCAAGAATCAATTGAAATCGAATTGGATCGAATTAAAGAATCGGCTAAAAACACATCTCTTCTATCTTTATTTGACCCTCTAACTCTAGCAATCTCTATTCTAATTCTATGCTTTAAAAAAACTAACAGTAGCATTTCTAATATTTTTGTATTCTGTTTTCTTTTTGTTTATCATACAATTAACAAAAGCAAAAAATGCCTCTAACACTAGCTTGCTCTATTCTTTTTCTGCTCTATCGGTTTTCTTTTTATTTATTATATATAAAAAAACCTTGTTAGTGTACTGCCTAAAGCTAACTGAGACTTGTCATAGCTCTTGTATATCATTGCTCTTTTGTTGATTGCTTCCATTGTCCTCATTTGTAAGTCGCTTTGGATAAAAGTGTCTGCTAAATGACTAAATGTAAATGTATGTTTTAGGCCTATTAAAATGTCCGCAGCACATTCAAGAAACCTGTCTTCTTCATTTACAGTAGCACTACTGCTTTTGTGTAAACAGTAAAATACTGCAAATTCACATATACAGTAAATTACTGTAAACTTAATAAAAAATACCCATAATGCAGTGTGTATTACAGTAGTTAACCGTAAATCATATATATGGTATTTTACTGGACTTTTTTACAGTAAATAACTGTAAAATTACAGCAAAATACTGTAAATTCCCATATACAGTAAATTACTGTAAAATTAATACAGAAATACCCATAATGCAGTGTGTATTACAGTAGTTAACCGTAAATCATATATATGGTATTTTACTGTACTTTTTTACAGTAAGTAACTGTAAAATTACAGCAAAGTCTAACAGTGTACTCAATTATATAGAATATAATCAGTAGTGAAATGTAAGTCGTGAAGTTGGCCCCCCACCCAACACAAAACGTCGCCAAAATAGTCTCAGTCGTTTGTGCTCCGTTTGTGCTGGTTTGTGCTGTAAAAAAAATTGTTTGTGCTGCTTTGTTTTTTTAGATATTAAAATTATATTTATAGGTCATTCTGAGGTGACTCAGCCCCCCCACATAGTCCAAATTCACCCCAAATAGTCTCGTTTGTTTGTGCTTCGTTTGTGCTGGTTTGTGCCGTTAATATTTTCGTTTGTGCTGCTTCGGTTTTTAAAATATTAGACATTGAATTATAGGCGATGACGTCACCAGCCCCCCCACATGCTCCAAATTCACCCAAAACAGGCTCAATCGTTTGTGCTTCGTTTGTGCTGGTTTGTGCCGTTAATATTTTCGTTTGTGCTGCTTCGGTTTTTAAAATATTAGACATTGAAATATAGGCGATGACGTCACTCAGCCCCCCACATGCTCCAAATTCACGCAAAATGGTCTTGTTTGTTTGTGCTCCGTTTGTGCCGGTTTGCGCCGTAAAAAAAATTGTTTGTGCTGCTTCGGTTTTTAAGATATTAAAATAATATTTGGTGGACGTTTCTGAGGTCACTCAGCCCCCCACATGCTCCACATTTCCCACAATAGTCTCATTTGTTTGTGCTTCATTTGTGCTGGTTTGTGCCGCTGAAAGTTTCGTTTGTGCTGCTTCGGTTTTTAAAATATTAGACATTACATTATAGGCGATGACGTCACCAGCCCCGCTACACGCTGCAAACTCACCTAAAATGGGCTCAAATGTTAGTGCTTCGTTTGTGCTGGTTTGTGCTGGTAGAAGTTTTGTTTGTACGGCTTTGTTTTTGCATTGGTCGCCCATTCCTTCACATCGAGAGACATAAATTCTGGATCAATGTGCAGCTGGTGCATCCCAAACCAGCAATCCTTATTGGCGAGGTCAGCCAAGCTGGTGGTTGGCAAGAGGGTGGGGAACTTTGGCTTGCCAAAGCCAGTGCCAAAGCGCTGCTCAGGGATGTGCATGTGGAGATCAGCGGGCTTGTGCTCCAAGATCGCTCTGGCAAGTGCACGCTTGTCATCATTGGGCACCTTGCTGCTGAAGAGAGCAAGGGGTAGCATCTCACCTGTCAGGTACCAGCGATGCCTCTCCAGCGCCTTGATCGCTGATGCTGCAATGCCCTCATCTACAGCCTTGTATGCCTGCAGGTGGTGGTGGAGTGTCAGGTCATTCCAGGCAACATCTACAGCTTTCTCGCAGGTCAACCACCACTTTGCATAGATGTGTGTAGTGAAAATGGCAAATGGCCAAATCTTCGGCACCTGCTGCCGTGTGGTGATTGTGCCCTGGGGAAGCAACGCGATGTGCTGCTCCATCAAAGCCAGCTTGAGAGGATAGAGCAGCTTGGCCATCCATCGTGCCTTTTGGAGCGCTCCCGGTCGTGGGAAGGTCACTGCAGTCTGCTCTTCACCATCTGCATCCAGAAACACAAGACACAGCTGCACAAATTCATGGTAGTCACCTCGCTTGTGGTCAGTGACTTCTTTTGCGCACCTGACAAGTTCAGCACGTAAATTGCCCAGGAGTGGTTGCTCGGTGACAGGAATGTAGCGGGACCATTGGCCGCTGGATTCATGTGGTAACAGGTTCCATTTCTCTCTCAGACGTGTGAACAAGGTAACCTCTGGCGAGCGTGATGACTCCACCTTCAGGTCTGTGAAAACCTGGTTCAGGAGGACCTCACCAATGTGGTGCCGGCACCCAGACCAAAGCAGTGGTCAGCCCAGTGAGAGCTGTATGGCAATGCAGGCTGCTGTGAGATGGCTGGTGTTTGACGCAGTGGTGTCAAATGCCATGTTGACAACCTGGTCAGCGCAGCACCAGTCCTGCAGCAACTTGCATGTCAACCGGGCAATGATCACTCCACATGCCTCACTGGTCTGCTTCTTATACGCCGGGACACCAAGCAGTTTCAGCCGCTCTGCATCTCCAACCACCACTGTAAGATGCTCCTCCAACTGGCACACATTGCTGAGCATCGGTGTTAACTTGCTGTCCCAGTGTAGGGTGCACAATGGAGGTGGTGTCCACTTCTTGTGTTGTTCCTCACTGATTGTCTCCAGCACTTGGCGTCTTGCTCGGTCAGCTGTTGCGTAAGAGGCAGAGAGATGTGTACATTCACCGCCTGACTCTGCAACAAGGCCACGCGTGAAGGCAGCCTGTTGCATTGGTGACATCTTCAACCTTGTAGCCAGTGACATGACACTTGGCTGGCTAAGGATGTCATGTGGAATGAAGACGTTTGTTCCAGTCTTCTTATGCTTGTGGGATGGTTCGCCCTCAGATGGTGGATAGACTGTGTTAGTATCCTCCTCTGACTCCTCATCACTCTCCGACTCCAAGCTGGACATTGCCGTCATCTCCTCCAGCTCCTTTTCACAGCGGGACTGCCTGGCTGCTGCGGCAGCTTGACGCTCCTCTCGCCGCTTCACCTTGAGCTGCCACTTTTTGTCCAAAACACCAAATGTGGCCACTCTGTCAGTCTTCACGCTGGCCAAGAAAGCTAGGTCTTCTGGGTTATCAATCAGCTTTTCAACATTTGGAGGCCACAGCGGAAATGTGGCATCAAGTCTGCACTCCATTTTCTCCAATTGTTTCGCTGTAATCTCACTGGAGCGCTTGGCCTGGGAGATTTTCCACAGCTTGTTGTTAGCATTGACTAAGTCTACCATCTTGTGGCACGCACGCTTGTCGCTCACCATTGGGATGTTGGCTTTCTTGTAAAATGGCCGCACCTGCTCCAGGACAACATTGGCTGCCTCGAACTGCGACAACGCTCCATTTGCACCAGGTTTCTTGGCAAGCATGCAGCTTAAGATCTGACGACCAGTTGGTAGTTTGGCGCCGGTGATGATGCCATCCTCACTGGTGATGCTGGGGCCCAGACCAAAGACCAGGCTGCGACTGCTAGTCTGGCAGGGACCAGTTGGTGAGGGCAGCATCTTAGGAGAGCTGGATCCTGGGGTGCAGGTTGTGTTGTGCAGTGCCTGAGAATGAAAAGGATACAAGCTCAAGGATAGTGTTTAAAATCATATCTTACCATACTTAATATCACTCAATTATGATAAACCATTCTTGCATAAGCCTCAAATTTTAGCTGTACATAGTCTTACTTCATCATAACTTACTGTTACATCACTACCAGTGTAGCTAGCTGTGCTTGCAAATATACTTGTATTTAAAATGTTAATTTACTGTAACAACTACAATGCTACTCTCAATAAACATGAGACATCTATACTCTAAATATGACATTGTCCACTCTAGAATACTGTTGATGTTAAGCTTAATAGCTTAGCTAACATAGATAGCTAACTGTGGTTGGCAAACTGTTGCTAATACCTATAAATATGACTTAAATGACTTATGATAAATAAGTATACAAAGACACAACTACAGATATGATAGTAATATGTAATAATACATACCCAATACAGAAAGATCACCTCAAACAGAAAGATCACCTCAGTTTTCTTGAGCTGTAGTATTGTTTACCTCAGATCACCATGGCGACCATTGAGCACTGTTAACCACTTTATCCAACAAAAACAGATGTGCGGTGGGACCCCTAAATCATCATGTACTGGAAAAATATTTTGCATGTGTTGTTTCTACATATATTGGAACACTTTTAGCACCCAGCCATATCAAAATTCAATAATTGTGTTTTTTGATGCACCCTACTGTATATACATACAGTATGTATAGCTACCAATAGCTCCTCGCATAAAATTCAAGGCATTAATGTTTGCCCACAGAACCACCTCTGGCTCTGCATCTCTTTACCTAAATTCATTACTTCAGATTTATATGCCCTCTAGAAGCTTGCGTTCTGCAAATGAACGACGCATTACTGTACCATCCCAAAGAGGCACAAAATCACTTTCACAGACTTTTTCATTTACTGTTCCCATCTGGTGGAATGACCTGCCCAACTCAATACCAGCAGCTGAATCCTTACCCATCTTCAAGAAACAGCTAAAAACACATCTCATCCATCTTTATTTGACCCTCTAACTCTAGCACTCTCTATTCTAATTTTATTTTATCTAATCTGTCTTTTTATTTAGAAAGACACACACATTTGGCCCTCTATCATTTGAATATTTTTTCTTTAACTGCTAGCTTTTCTTGTAAAACTAACACTAGGTTTCTTTATTCTATATTCTATATACACGTTTTCTTAAAAAAAAAAAAAAACCTTCCTACGTGTACTGCGTTAAGCTAACCAGGACTTGTAATAGCACTTGCATGTTGTTGCTTTTTTGTTGGTTTTGATTGCTTCTGTAACGAGGAGTCAGTGGCATTAGGATCCATGTGCAGCTTTATTAAAACAGAATGCAAGTTAAACAGGCAGAGTTCAAACATGGGCTTCAAGTACAATGTAGATAGAGCAGAATCAAAGTCAAGGTGGAGGATCAGGGCTGGCGGTGAACACTCGGGATAATCAGATATCAAGGCAGGTTGAATCAGAGTAGGCAGGCGATAGAGAATCAGAGTCCAGTAAACAGTCCAGGTCATACACGGGGACTCAACCATGGCATAACCGCTCGGAAATGTTTGCATGGCAAGACAAGACTTTGCAATGAGGTGACAGGGAGAACAGCTTAAATGGATCAGAGTCAATGAGAAGCACCTCAGCTGTTTAGGTGATCAGCCACAGGTGCTGGGAATAATGGGAATGGGGCCTCATGACGGTTAATACTCAGGTGACGGTTCCCTCTGGTGGCGATCGGAGGGAGCCAAAGACGCTGAATTCGTGACAGATTCTATAATGTCCTCATTTGTAAGTCACTTTGGATAAAAGCGTCTGATAAATGACTAAATAAATAAATATATATATATAGCAGCAATACGGATGATGGAGAATAGTGAATCTCTTACTGTTTATTAAATTGAGTCATGTTGATTTTATTGGACCGAGTTAGAGTTTAGGAGCCTGATGGCCTGAGGGAAGAAGCTCCTCCTAAGTTCTGTGATTCATGAATATTAATCATCAAACATGGACGACGAGAAACTGATTGTGGAAGTTCAAAAGCATTCAATTCTCTATTAAAAATTCCACAAAGATATAAGAAAAAAGCATTCTGCTTGGAGAAGCATCGCTGAAGCACTGAACACACATGGTAAGTTATAAGTTTACACCTTTTCAGCTATGTTGTACTGGAGGGAATGGAGGGAATGGAATAATGGAGGGAAATCCGCTTGTATTTTTAATGTTATGTAATAGTAAATAGAGTGACCAGACATGCTGATTTGAAGCGGTGTGTCCCTGTGTGCAGACAATATATTAAAATACACATCTGTCAGGCACATAGCAAGTAAACACTCTCAGTGTCAATGCAGCATCTCTAGTTAGCTAACGTTACTGTTATCAAGACCCTGTTATTGAAACACGCCAACAGCACATATCTATAACATCTTCTTAAACTGACCTATCTTTTTTCAGTTATGTTTTGCTATTGATATGGACAGACATATGGAAGTTTACCATGGCATGTAGCTCAATATTATTTATATAATTTAAATGCTATGTCTGTTCATTAACACAGTGCACACATATTGTGGACCATGACTTTGCACATTTGGTTTTCCCATACCGATTCAAATCATAAACTTATGGCACACTATAGTGGCAGAACTATATACAAAATATACGTTTATTGAAGACAGTACAAAACAGTTGAACAGAAATTAATCATTTTTATATGGAAGTAGTGAAAAATACCACAAGAGTAAACTAATAAGTTTGCATCAATCAAATTGTGTCAATTTATTTCAAGTGTTTGATAAAACTATGTATGTTTGAGTGATTCTGATAACATTTCGATGTTTTGAAGTTTAATGGTCAGGAACAAGCATTCCTGCCTGAGAGTTGAAGTAATCAGCAAATTTCTCGCGCACACGTGACACTTCCAGGCTTACTCTGTTGGGCCGTTCATTCAGCCCCCTCGAGAACACATCTTCAGATGCCTCTCTGAGCCAGTGTTCTGCTTCACCTGGGTGTGGCAGCATGTTGTGCAGAATGCATGTTACCACAATCAAGGTGTCTGTGGTGTCTGGCATCAAGTTAATGTAACTCTGGAAAATTCGCCTGCGGGAGGATAGTATGCCGAATGCTTTTTCCACTGTCATTTGGGCTCTGCTGAGTCGGTAATTGAAGTTTGCCTTCCGTCACTCTAGATTCCTCCCTGGGTAGGGTCTCATTAAGTTGGGCTTGAGAGGGAATGCAGCATCCCCAACCATCACAAAGGGAAGTCTTCCCAGGTCCTCAGCACCAGGCAAACACTGATCATCTGGAACATTCAGTGTCTTCTCCCTCATTCCTCTGCCTAGTGTGGAGTTGCTGTAGACACCTCATCACTGTTTTTTCCAAAATCACCTACTTTGATTGTAGTGAATTTGTAGTTTGCATCAACAAGGGCAAGCAAATTGATGGAGAAGGAGCCTTTGCAATTGTAAAAAAGGCTTACAGATTTTGTTGGAGCAGTGATGCAGATGTGTTTACCATCTAGTGCCCCAATGCAGTTGGGAAACTGCCACCGATTTTCAAAGGACAGTGCCATGTCCTTCCACATTCCAACTGTGGGCTTTGGGAGATATACTGGCAACATTTGCTTTTCAATGGCTATACAGGTCTCTTTGATACAGTCGGACACTGTCTGGACTCCAAGACAGTAGCAGTACGCCAGACTGTGCATTGAGTCTCCTGTTGCCAAATACCGGTAAAAAAAAAAATGCTTGGTTAAAGTTGACTAATAATGCATTTGTGTTTGTTTTACAGATTATGAAACCCTAAAGTCAAAATGGAAAAAATCTACGAGACAATTTTGTGAGAATCTCAAGCAGACCACGTCTACCTAGTGGTTCAGGAGCAACTGTACAAAAGGAATGGAAATACTATCCATATATGACATTCCTTTTGCCATATATTCTGCCAAGAATGTAAGTTTCTTTGTTCTTAAACTACAGTGTTCTGTTATATGTTGGTGCAAATTTTGCTTGAATAATTTAGGTTATTAGTATTTGTCTATTTGCTTTCCTCAGGTCAAGGAGCAACTTGGATGACTATAAACACACCAATTAATTTGCATGTGAAGAACAAGATGAAGATGATGGAGAAAATAAAGAAGAGAGAGAACCGTCAACAGCTGAGGGAGAAAGAGGAAGTGAGAGAGAATACACAGTAAGAAGAGACCAGCAAGGAAATGCAACATCAAGACCTATAAAGAAGAGGTCCTCTGCCCAAATGGAAACCTCAGAGCTCTTACAATTTCTTCAGCAGCCCATGCCGCATGAAGATCCTGATGAATTTTTTTTATTGAGTTTGGCACCTGAGCTAAGGAGAGTAACAGTAAATAAAAGGCATTAAAAATCAAATTTATGTCACTCATTGTCAACTGGGATGAGGAGCAGCATCAGATGTCCAGGCAAATGTCTAATTATCAATTGCCATCTCAATACCTCCCTCATGTGGAACCTAACAACTACATGCCTTGATGTCAAGTCCAAGTCTTGATGTGCACACACACACACACACACACACCCAAGCAGACAAAAACAGTTTGTTCTAAAGATGACATTTCTGCATGCTAGTATGGTCCTATCTTATTTCAGTATTTCATTGATGTTCAAAATGTGTTGAGGGTTTACACCCAGTTTCTCTTGTATCCACTAACAGATACTGTTTAGGGCATCGCATTTGAAAAAAAATTTTTTTAGAATACTGTTCATATTTTTGCATGTGTAAAGACTGTTACAGCACATTTGTGTGATCTTTTATGAGGTTGATGTACAAATGTTGTGTTGAGCAGTTTTAAACTTGTTACTGTGAAATAAACTACTTTGCAGATTTTTTTTCTGTATAGTTCTTTCTTCTATGCAGTCATCTATTGACTTGTCATGTATAATGTCATAAATTGCACCCCCAAATTGAATTACAAATAATTACCTCAATAATGTCAATTCATATATTTATAATTGTGTTCGAGGCACTAATCTAATAACTTAAAAAAAAAAAAATGTATGATTTAACTGTGAAGAATATTAATAAAAAATGTGGGTTCACGATTGCTTTCTTGGTATATATACACCACTTAAGACACATCATCTTTGACAATTTTGTAAAATAAAACAATCTTTACAGTGCATTTACTTTAGTGTTACAGCAAGACGTTGTTGGGGCTCAACTGGAACACGGAATGATGTGGTCTGCTTCCTAACGTCTTCACCAATATGAGACAGCACATTCTCGATATCAGTGGAGGACATAAAAAAAAAAAAAAAAAAAATGTGCGTTGTCCAGGACAGGTAAAGTTCCTGCACTAGGTTGTGGTAGGCCCCTTGCTCTGCTTTTCTTTTATTTCACGATTTCACACTTACATCTACTAGCACGATAAACGTAATGCGTATTTGGCGAGTATGGTAATACATTGTAGGCGTGCTGTCCTGGGGGAGGGCTCTGAGCTCGGGAAGGGCCCGAACCCAGAGTACCCCCCATGGTGTGATGAGAATTCTAGTGATATTGGTGGAGAAGGGGTGGTGGAGGGATACTGCTTAACCGTCGACTAGATGGAGGTAAGTCAGCTGTATTTATGTCCATGGGTTGATTACTTAGATTGCGTACCACCTGTGTTAATTAGGCTGAGTATCTGATGTGCTCCTCCCGAAATTTGTTAATAAAACTTAATTTCACGATTTCACACTTACATCTACTAGCATGATAAACATAATGCGTATTTGGCGAGTATGGTAATACGTTGTAGGCGTGCTGTCCTGGGGGAGGGCTCTGAGCTCGGGAAGGGCCCGAACCCAGAGTATCCCCCAAAAAGCAATAGAGCGTAGGACAGCCGCCAGACTAAGATCCCCCCCCAAATACGCATTTGAGATCTGGCAGGAGCTGGTTCCCGGGAGAAACCTGTGGCAGGCCGGGGGGCCTATGTGTTCTGAGGGAGCGTTTTGGCATGCATGGGTGGGCCCCACCGACCGCCAGAGTGAACTTCGTGGTTTTGGGGCGACTGGTCGGGGAGGGCTTAACCGAGTCCCAGCGATGGCTCACCACGTTGGGACGGGTGAGCCCTGCCCGCCGATGGAGGAGCAGCGTGGTTGAAGCCCTGGCCAGGAGGACCCGAGTTGCCTGCAGTGGGATAGTTCACGGAGTCGGCGTACCGGCCCTACTGGACGTCAGCCCCTGCTAATCAGAGGACAGAGGGCGGTATCTGATCGAGAGGGCCCATGAAGCCTCCGACTAGGGCACAATACCCCTTCGTCGGACGGGTGGGTCCTATCGGCTTGGCAGATAAAAAGAGTTTGGGACGTCCGACAAGAAGGCTCTCACAACATCCGATGGGAGATCGAGACTCGCGGCATCAAACGGATGAGCGTCGCTTGCGGACGGCAAGCATAGGAGCTCACCGGGAGACCAGCGTCGATGTCTTGACATGAGACCAAGTCTACGCTGCCAGACGGATAGTCTCGCCGACGAGTAGGGAGAAAAGAAACCCGGAACTGGGAGGGCTCTCGCAGCATCCGATGGAAGATTTTAAGACTCAGGACATCGAACGGGTAAGCCTCAACAGGCGGGAGAAAAAGGTTTGAGGATAGCAGAGACAGTTGGATGGTGTTCGGCGGGTCAGTCTCGTCTACCAAGGGGGAAGCGGTAAGTCGTCTAGCTGTGAGGATCTCGCCGACGCCCAACGGGGGCACAATACCTGCTGTGTTGGAGGGGTAAGTGTCGCCAGCGTGGGACTAGAAAAGGCAAGGTTGTCTGGCCGGGAGTGCTCTCACCAGCGGGAGATCAAGACTCACTGTGTCGGACAGGTGAAGACGGAAAGGTAAAGTTTGGTCGGGATGCTTAGCCGTCATCCAACTGGTGGGCGTGCCCGCATGTTTGATGGGTTAGCTTCGCTGACGTAGGAGGAAAAGGTGAGGTTGTCCAGCCGGGAGGCTCTTGCGGCATCCGACGTGAGATCAATACTCGTGAGTCGGATGGTTGAACCTCGCCGGTGGTGGACTGAAAGCTAAGATTGCCTGAAACCATCAGACTACGGGCCTTCCTCCCTACCTGGCAGATATACCGGCGTTTCTACGCCGACCCCCATGCGTTATTCCTCGTAAAAAACGTTGGAGACGACGGGGGAAGCGCGGTGGTGTCCTGGTTAGATTCAAGGCTTACCTGGCGTCCGTATCCCGTGATGGATGTTACATCCCTGCTGCTTGCAGGGGCTGGTGCCAGTCTCCCTGGCGGTGGTGGGTTGCGGCGCCGCTTCCGGTGGCGTCCTCGGATGCCACGGCAGCTGTCAGAGTTCATCTCGCTGCTGCCCAGCGTTCGCTGGAAATGAGAGGCCGATGGCTTCATCCTGTTTTCCCCAGCTCGACGATGATTTCAGAGACCGACTTGTCGACTGTGTCATCTCCTCTGCGGGTTCGGGTCCGACTCCGCAGAGGTGGTGTGGATTCTTCGAACCTTCGACAGCTGAACCGAGCGGCGCTACCGCTCAGTGAAGATCACACTCTTCGTTTGGCACTGATTAATGCTAGATCGCTAGCGAACAAGACATTTTTGCTGAATGACTTTTTCACTTCACGCGAGCTAGATTTTATGTTTTTGACAGAGACCTGGCTTCAAACTGGTGAGTTAATTCCTTTATCTGAACTTCTTCCTCCCAGCTGTGACTTTCTAAGCTCCCCTCGGACCACCGGCAGGGGTGGTGGTCTGGCTTCTGTGTTTAAATCAGTTTTTCACTGCCAGAAGATCGCGGTGGACGTCTACAGCAGTTTTGAATTGCAGCTTTTTGAGATTAATTTTCCTGCGACCGTGTTATGTGCGGTGGTATATCGACCTCCAAAGTATAATAAGAATTTTATTCAGGACTTTGCAGACTTTGTAGCGGGGATTACATTGATATATGATCGTTTTTTAATTATGGGTGATTTTAACATACATGTGTGCTGTGAATCCAAACCTCTGGTTAAAGAGTTTCTCAGTCTAGTTGACTCGTTTAATCTCACTCAGTCTGTCACTGGTCCGACTCATGAAAAAGGACATACTTTGGACCTTGTGTTGTCGTGTGGTTTATGTATTACTATCAATGAAATATGTGACACAGGTATTTCAGATCACTTGCCTGTCTTATTTACTGTGGTTGTTCCCAATTCGGAGATTTTAATCTTATGTGAAAACTTTCTGAAATATTTTGTGGATAAGATTACTGGTCTTAGTTTTCCACCCATCACGGTTATCACTGACTCTCCTATTTTCTCTTTTTGCCCAGCTGTCTTCCAGCAGTTTGAGCCGGTTACATTTTCTCATCTTTCTGACATAGTTAAACAGCTACGTCCTACAAACTGCCCCCTTGATAGTATTCCTGCACGCTTGGTTAAAGATGTTTTTGACACTGTTGGACCAAGCGTTGTATCTTTGGTTAATACATCCCTCAGCTCAGGGTGTGTACCAGCTGTTTTTAAACATGCCATTGTTCAGCCGCTTCTAAAAAAGAATAATTTGGATGCTTCAATTTTGTCTAATTTTAGACCTATATCTAAACTCCCCTTTTTATCGAAAATATTGGAGAGAGTAGTTTTTAATCAACTTAAATCGTTTCTAGACGAATTTAGTATTTTTGAAAAATTTCAGTCTGGTTTTAAGCCCCGTCATAGTACAGAAACTGCTCTTTTGAGAGTTTCTAATGATCTTCTTTTAGCTGTGGATTCTGGTAACTCTGCTGTTTTAGTCCTCTTGGATTTGACTTCGGCCTTTGATATGGTCAGCCACTCGATTCTCTTGTCTAGACTTGAAGAGTGTGTCGGTATTAAGGGCATAGCCCTTAAATGGTTTCAATCATATCTGACAGACAGAAGTTTTTCTGTTCACCTAGGTGAATTTTCTTCATCTGCTGCCCCACTTTCTTGTGGCGTTCCCCAAGGATCCATATTGGGCCCAATGTTGTTTTCTTTGTATATGCTGCCTTTGGGGGACATTTTTAGAAAACACAACATTTCCTTCCATTGTTATGCGGATGATGTACAAATTTATTTGCCTGTCAAAACAAGTGACAAAGCTTCATTTATGTCATTACTTAATTGTCTGAGAGATTTTAAAACATGGTTGGATCAGAACTTTCTTTGTCTTAATGAAAATAAGACTGAGATTGTTGTGTTTGGTCATCCTGGGAATTTAAGTGCTTGTGTAGATGCACTTGGTCATTTGGGATTGTATGTTCGTCCATTTACCAGGAATCTGGGTGTGATTTTTGACAGTACTTTTAAATTTGAAAAACAGATTAGTTCTGTTGTAAAAGCCAGTTTTTTTCAACTGAGACTGTTGGCTAAAGTCAAGCCCTACCTGCCACGTAAGGAGTTTGAAAGTGTAATACATGCTTTTATAACATCTAGACTGGACTATTGTAACTCGTTGTATGTTGGTTTGGATCAGTCATCTCTTCAACGCTTGCAGTTAGTCCAGAATGCAGCAGCTCGGCTCTTAACTGGGACAAAAAAGTATGAGCACATAACCCCAGTCTTAGCTTCACTACACTGGCTTCCTGTCCGCTTCAGGATTGAGTTCAAGCTTTTATTGATTGTTTTTAAGATTTTACATGGGTTGGCACCTGCCTATTTATCAGAGCTTTTACATGTCCACACTCCTGTTAGAGCACTGAGGTCGTCCAATCAGGTACTCCTGGATGTTCCGAGAGCCAGATTAAAAAATAAAGGTGACCGAGCTTTTTCAGTGGTAGCACCTAAATTGTGGAATATTTTACCTGTGCACATAAGAACTGCTCAGAGTGTTGGAATTTTTAAATCATTTCTTAAGACACACCTGTTTTCCTTGGCTTTTATTTTGAGTTGAGTTGAGACATTGTGACGTTTTACTGTATTCATTTTGTTTGTGTGGGAGCTTTTCCGGACATTGTGAAGCACTTTGGTCAACCATGGTTGTTTTTAAATGTGCTATATAAATAAAAATTGAATTGAATTGAATTGAACGGCCAGGCACGTAGCGTTCGACGGGGTTCGATATTGTGGTGCAAGCAGATGGAAAGGATGAGTTTGTCTGGCTGGGAGGCTCTCGCCGACGTCCGACGGTGGCTTCAACAATTACCGTGTTGGACGGGTAAGCCTCGCCGAGCATGGGACTTGAAAGGTAAGATTGTCTGGCTGGGAGGCTCTCGCCGACGTCCGACGGTGGCTTCAGCAATCGCCATGTCGGATGGGTAAGCCTCGCCGAGCTTAGGACTTGAAAAGGTAAGATTGTCTGGCTGGGAGGCTCTCGCCGATGCCCGACTGTGGTTTCAGAATCGCCTCTTATTTTAAATGCTGCTGCGCGCTTGATTGTGTAGACTGCTCGCGCATGCGGCTGTGCACGACTCCGTGTAAGGGGTTTAATGTTCTTGCGTCTCAAAATGGTTTTATGATGCAAAATTTATGTAAACACGGGCAGTTACATCTTAGCGGATTAAAGATGGACGTGATAAACCACGTAACGTCCATTTCAACGGAGAACCGTGCGTAGATGCAGCTTAATAGATCTCCCACTGTCTATGGTGTCATGGTAAAAATGACGGTAAAGATGGGGAAAAATCACTCACGTTTCTTGGATGGAAAGCGTTCAGATAATCTTAAATACTGAAAGCACTCTTGTTTGTTATGTTTCTCTGTTCCTTTTATCATCTGCTACTTGCTTGCATTGCAAGTTATACTATTTTAGAATCCATTACATACGAATTTTTTTGACTTAACCATGTGTTACTTTTGATATTTTAAACGATTATAATGGCCTGCGGCCTGTAATACATCCGTTACCCAATTAGTCCTTGGTGACGGCCTTGGATGAGGGGTAGGAGTCTATGTCTGCACCTGCCGGATCGGTGCTTGGATGTTGTATGCCCCTAGCGGTGGCACCGAGGCAACAGCATTTGGTGGGACGAGCAGTGATGTTGCTGTAAAAGAGAATATGGTGATGTTAAATAAAGTAGAGAGCGGATGCAGTATCACCCTGAATGACGGCCTCTGGATCTTGAAGTGGGAAATTGATAGAAGCGCAAGAGAGAAAGCAGTACGAGAAAAGAGATGTGTGGGTCTGTGTTGTGAGCGAAGGCAGCGTCGCGCTTGCTTTGACTGCCATTACTGTAGGCCACAGGAAGGGGGTCCTGAAGAGCTATCGTAGCCTGCTCTGCTAATGGAGGTAGCCTCACGCTAGTGTCTGCTATGGGAGCTGGAGGCCACTGTAAAGGAAAAAGAGGATTATTCATAACAGAAGGAAAAAGACTGAGATGTGTGGGGCTGTGTTGCAAGTGGAGGCAGCTTCGAGCTTGCGCCTGCGGCTGTAGCTGTAGGCCATGGAAAAATGGTTGTGACGTTTAACAGGACCGGTGGTGGTCAGTAACGAAGTAGCTTTACTTCGCTACTTGTGTGTACACTTGGATGGGTTAAATGCAGAGAACACATTTCACTCCTCATTATACTCTGTATAATTGTGTATGTGACAAATAAAGCTCATCCGAGCTTAATTTGTATTTGTTGTATCTGGAGACGCTTTTGCTTTGTTTTGGATAAAATTCGTTTTTGTAATTTCATTTCTGTTGTGGTTGTTCAAGCATTAATGTGTTTGTAGTTTACAAACACATTTTTCTTTGTTTCTTTTTTTTCAGATTTTTGTGTAATTGCTTGGACGCCTTTATTGTTAAACGTGTTTGATGTTGTGAGGCTGCTGATGTGTGCACTCTGTGGCTGAGTTTGTTGTGGTGGCAACACATTATTATTTATTCTTATTCTTTATTTTGTTTGGCATTAGTGATTTGGGCCGATTTTAAGTCTGTGTTGTTGTTTATTTGGGGGGTCAGTTGTGAGGATGGGCAACTCCTCTTATTATAAGCCATCTGTGATAAAGTGACTGTCTGTTCAAGTGTATAACCTGATTTCTGCTTGTTACAGGAGCTGAGTGCCTACGGCAGGGGCAGATTCCTGGTGTTGGTGTTTCTTTCACGGGTGCGGGCTTGAGTGTGTGTGTGTCACAGGCATAAGTGAAGGGTATTTTGCCGATTGTGCCCTTATGCCCTGCTGCCAAGCCTCGGTTCCTGTACCTTGATCCTTGGAGGTCCTTGATAAACCAGGTTGCCCATCGTTGTATCTTGTGTAGTGTGGAATTGAGTTGTTATATGTGAACTGTTGTACTCAGTGATGCTCTACTTTTGTTTTTGGTACAAATCCTTTTTTAAATGTAATAAATAATTTTTTGGTATATCTACGTCTCCTGCCAATTTATCATGAGCTGACCTGTGTTGCCTAAATAAAGGAAATTCTATTCATTATAGGTCCCTGGGCTAGACCCAGGGTGGTGTAGTCGTGCTTAATCTTTAATCCCTCAGAGTTCCGCCACACCTATATACACAGATGTATTGTCATGATAGAATAGAAAAGTGTCCCTTCAAAACTGTTGCTATAAAATTAGAAGCACACAATTCCTTAGAATATCATTACATGCATTAACATTAATACTCATGGAAATTACTAAAGTAGTCAAACCTGTTCATTAGAAGGGGGGACCCAATACTTTTGGCAATATAGTGTATATATATATATATTAGTGGTGGGCATAGATAATTTTTTTTTATCTAGATTAATCTCACTGTAATCTTGGAATTAATCTAGATTAAAATGGCTCATTTGAATTCTGCCGAAGGCATTCAGAATATGTGTGCTACCCAAATAATGACTAAAAGTAAGTCTTTGAGAACGGGTTTCTCAAGCCAGGTGGCGCATTAGACCAGGGGCTCATCTCCTGTTTCCAAAATGCATCACAAACTTTAATCTCTTCCCGTCCCAATCCCACGAAAAAACTGGGGGAAAATCCCGTCCCGTTCCACTCCCGGAAGAATGACTCCCATTCCCTCCCACTTCTGTGTTGTTGTTTTTTTGATAACTGTCAATTACAGTAAAATATAGTACAGATCACAGCGTGTCCACCTTATTAGTTGAATAAAAACCCAAAATGTCGTTTTTTGTTATTATATTGAACTGAAAGCCATCTTATGCACAGTAAATTAAATTTAAATTTCATGTAAATCATCCATGCTAACACACACGGCTTCTATTTTTATTTTTTAGACATTTCACTCTCTATAGATATATTTTTCAAAGACGGAGTTTCGAAGTTTCTCGCTCAAGTTCACATGAGACCTAAAGCGCATCCTGTTTGCTTAAAAGCGCCATGTTTCGTTGTTATTCTGAGTGCACACAAATAAATGTAGAGTCTTTACAGATTCGAAAGATGTATTAGGCTACTTTTATCTGTATGACCAAAAATGACAGAGATTTTAGAAGCAAGTGAGCGCACCGGAGCCTGTCCTGCAGCAAACGCACTTCCACTCTCCACACAAACACTTCAATAGCGCACATTTCTCTAGGTTAACATCATATTGAGCGGCCATGTAAAGTTGCTACTACATACATCTTTCAGATGAAAAGCCATATTTGAGGTTGATGAATGATAGGTGAGCATTTGGATGTCCTGCCCGAGTGTATTACCACATAGACCAGCCGTTAACAATCTGTCCATCACGGACTGCGTCATTCACTTAACCAGCCACACCAAAGCAAACAGGAGGAGAGCATAAAGAGACAGGGCAACTAGAATTGAGTTCAGAATTAAAATATACAGTTTATAGTTTATTTATATAAAAGGTATATTTGTGTGTAAAGTTGAGTATCATTACTATTCCCGGTCCCACCCACTCCCGATTAAATATTTTCCTCTCCCGTCCCAATCACGTGATTCGTAGCGATTTTGTTTCCCATCCCGCGGGATTCCCGAAAAAATGCCAGCCTCTAGTTCGAAGACTTGTTCTCGCCCCCTACAGTGCAATTCGGCTAGGTATACATCCGCACTAAAAAAGCTCATAGCTTGCGTAGTATAGACCCAGCTCCCAACCCAACTTTGAGAATAGATTAATGGCGATATTTTTTTTATCGCCCGATAAGAGTCTCACGTTAACGCAGCACGTTAACGCCGATAACGGCCCACCACTAATATATATACACATCATACTATTTTTTGGACCTGTAATTTGGAGGAAAAGAAATTGGGGGATTGACTTTTTGCCTAACATGCGTCACATTTTGGTCACATCTCAATGGTCCAATTTCAGTTTGAGATCTCCAACTCAGAACATAATCTGCACGTTAGCTGTGGAGTGTAATACTGTGGCAATGAACACCGCTAAAAGCCAAGCCACTTTCATGGTACCTAAAACCCAGGATTGGTGAAAACTTAACTGAAACTTACCTGGCTTGCCAGCTAATCCAGCTTCATGGTACAGGCCCCTGGGGTCGCTAACTCAGTTAGCTGGATTTGATTGTTGACGATTTGGCATGATCTTGGATTGTTTGGTTCTTCAAAGCTCATCCCGGAGTTGCTGTCATAGCAACGGGTCGGTAAGCTTAAACCTGCTCGGGAGCAGGCTTATTTTATGTAAACAGGATTAGATCGCGGCTTTATAAGCGGCAGTGATACGGGAAGTCTGTTGCACTTGCAGCCACGTCTTGCCCGTTTTTACGAGAGCAACCTGTTGCGGAAGGTGCGAGGATAATTCGCAGAGTTTTTAGAATTAATCGCGTTTTGCGACACAGACAGGATCCATTAGCACAGCGCGATAGTGTACTTTTGGAAAGATATAGTTTTTCACGCGAGGGTGTCATTTACATAATTAATTTGTTAGAACCTCATATTAAAAGTTCGACTCGTCGGAGTCGGGCTTTAACCACAGCACAAACTGTGTGCATCGCGTTGAGATTCTTTGCAAGTGGCACTTTCCTGTACACTATTGGGGATGCGGAGAACTTGGCCAAAAGTGCTGTCTGTCGTGCCATTCGTAAAGTTTACCTGGCGCTCAAGCAGTTTTTAGGTGTTTTTGTAGTCTTTCCAAGCCACTTAAAACCCCAAGTTGTAAAACAGAGCTATTTCGCAATTGCAGGTACATTCTACTTGTTAATGAAGATCGTGTGAATATGACCACACTAGTAAATATGAATCGATTGTCCCCCAGGCTTCCCTAATGTGATTGGTGCCATAGACTGCACACACATTCATATCAAGGCCCCACCAGGCCCCAATGAAGGGGATTTTGTGAACCGAAAGGGGGTTCACAGTATAAATGTGCAGGTGAGTTACTATCACAATTCTTAATATTTTATATTGGTAATATATACAATGTATTCCATATAAGTATTCCATAAGTATGCAGTTGATTGACTACAATGTCTTAGATGGTGTGTGACTCTATGTGTCATATCACAAATGTGGAAGCCAAATGGCCAGGATCTGTGCATGACTCAAGAATTTTCAGAGTCACATTTATGCACATTTACACACTTATTGTGGGCCTAACAGAACTGCATTTTACCATTGTACAGGTGATTACGATGGGATCCTGGTTGGAGACATGGGCTATGCCTGTAGGCAGTATTTTATGACTCCATTCCCTGACCCCAACCCTGGACCACAAACCCGTTACAATGCAGCTCTAGCCAGGACAAGGGCACGCATTGAAATGACCTTTGGGCAACTAAAGGGAAGATTTCAGTGTCTAAAAAGACTGAGGGTTGCACCTGACAGGGCATGCAACATTAATGTTGCATGTGCTGTATTACACAAAATTGCCACCATTAGAAAGGAGAGGACACCTGTGGTGGAAGTGCAGCCTGATGATGACCTCCAGCCAGTGCACTTGGATCAACCTAGTGGCAGAGCTGCACGGGACAGGATTGTGGAACACCATTTTTGAGAAGAATTTAATAAAAATTAAAACAAATAAATAAAAAAAGACAAGGCAAATATGGATTCCATTAACTTTATTAGTTGTTCTTTGAAAAAAATTATAATAATAACCTTAGGGTCATCTTTTGCATGCAAAGAGATATTGTTATGCAAGGTCAACAGTAGTGCTCTGTGTGGAATGTTTTTTTAGTACTTAGTCTGAAGTTTCTTTTGCAGCAACTCTATTTCTAGAGCAATTGTCTTCTTCATTAGCTGTTGGAGCTCTATTTCTCCCCTAAGTTTTTGTTTTTTTAAATGCAAATATTCAACCTTATGCTGTAGGCTACGTTTATAGAGGGAACGGATGTCACCCTGTGCCGTTTGCAGAGACAATAAATCAGACTCAACACATACATAAAAAAACATGCAACACTGTCCACCTCTGTATCAGTTCTCTGTGCAGACTCCCTCTCTGCAGGCCTCTGTGCAGACTCCTGCAACTCATATTGCGGTCAAAAATATAAAGGACATTAGTTGATACAAATTTATAGGGTATATTATATAGTGCATTTTTATGTGTAGTTATGCACTTACAGGTACTTCCTCCAACGGACACTCATCCAAGAGGGTCTCTTCACTGTCCTGTGCAATGAAAATAAATGGTATGACAAAGTGATACGGTGTCTCCACTATTGAGAAAACAAAACAAAAAAACAACAAAAAAAGTACAAGTCCACTTACTGCACATGCTTCAGCCACCACTTGCATGGGAACAGGTAAAAGTGTGGGTGTGTTATGTAAAACTGCACAGAAATATAGAGAGAAAAAAAATAAAAAAATCATTACAATGAGGTACACAGGAAAAGAAACAACAACTTTTTTTTGTTTTTTTGTTTTCCCATTTACTCAAAGTAGGTTTAACTGCCTTCCTTTCATATCAATGCAATTCAGCACTACTCAAGATTTACCAGTTGAAGAGTGTAGCTGACATTAGGATTACACCAAATGCAAGGTAGCTACCAATTATTTTACAGTAGCCTATACAAAGTGAATTAAAAACCTCTTTACCAGTAATGAAGGTGCTGCTGCTACTGCTTCCTGGCTGTGGGTCTAAGGAAGAGCTGCTCCCAGGGATGCCCTGAACATTGGGTCGGTTCACATTTAACTCAAGGGCCAGCTCTTCTGCCGGGGTGTGACGTGGGGGTGCAGGACCACCGCCTGTTTTTTTTTTGCTCAGCCTTTTTCCTAGTTGCTGATATAAACAAGCACATAATTTCACAGTCGTAAAAAAAAGAAAGAAAAAAAAGACTAAGAACAACATACTGTATGTAGTTAATTATTACCATTTTGTAGAATATTCTTGTATTTCACCTTTACTTGTTCCCAATTTCTAGTGGGTCCTGTGGTGGCTCTAATATGAAAGATTAAAGTATGAAAATGTTTAATGTACATATACTGTAATAACTGATTGAAAACATCTAACACAATCACTACTTACGCATTTAATTTGTCTGCAACTTTTTGCCAGCCCTCTCTCCTGGCTTTTGCAGCCTTTGAGGTGTTCCCTGTCGTGTTTATTCAATTTTGGAACTCCCCATAGCCCTCCATCAAGAGTTCTTGTTCTGCCGCTGAGAAAAAGTGGGCGCGCTCTTTGGCCATTGTGGGCAACCAATAACAGCGTTGCTGATCAGTGTTTCTACTATCGATACATATCCCCTTTTAAACCAGCGCATGAACGCACAATGATCTCAGATACCTCAATCCAGCCATACTAATCATCAACAACAGGTGCGTTCAAAGAACCTAATTAGCCAGATAATGAGTAGCTGGATCATATCATCTCGGATGTAATAAGCGACGTACGAAGAACGGACCCCTGGTGTTCAAATGGTGTTTACATTTTTCATAAATTTGAGATCCAGTAGCTCTTCTGTGTGATCCGATCAGATTGACTAGCATTTGCTCCTCATGTGTGTCAGCGAGCTTTGAATGCCGCAACCCTGATGCCAGTTCAGTGGTTGTCCTTCGTTGCACCACTTTGGTAGGTACTAACCACTGCATACAAGACTCGCTGTGTGGAGACACTCTGGGGGAGGGGTTGCAAAGTTCAGTCCTAGAGAGACGCTGTCCTGCAGAGTTTAGCTCCAACCCTAAAAAAAACAACTCACTAGCCTTAGTATCCTGAAGACATTGATTAGCTTGTTCAGGCGCTTTTGATCAGGGTTGGAGCTAATCTCTGCAGGACAGTGACTTTCTAGGACTGAACTCTCCTACCCCAGAGCGTCTCCACACAGCGAGTCTCGTATGCAGTGGTTAGTACCTACCAAAGAGGTGCAACGAAGGACAACCACTGAACTGTTAGTTCAGTGAACTGTTAGTTCAGTGAACTGTTCAGAGATACCCACAATTCTAGATTAAATATGTACCAATACTTTTTTTTATTACTTGTGAGGAGACAGAGCAGACAATGGACAGATTAAACTTTTCAAATGTCACCTGTAGCCACACTCAGTCCCATTTTTTTTTTTAAAGTTTGCATTTTGAGAGCATTCTCTCCATAAACGTTAATTAAATAATGCTGTGCAGTGTTCATAATTGCATTCAGTTTATGTCCTCTTATTTATAATTGTTCATTAGTTGCAGCATTTCACAGCAAGAGATATTTTTTTATTCAGATTTGTCAATACATGGAATAAAGTGATGTCTCAATACAAATTAGAGTTGCTTAGTGTTTAAAACTATAGCAAAGGAGATGGCCAAGCATGGCCACAAGTGTTCATATGTACATACAAAAGAAAAGAAAAAGTCTTAAGACAAAATATAATGGCATGAAGAATACAAATAAAACAAATGAACACCACCAAATCTCTGACCATCTGATATGGGCCACATTTAAAGGTCACTTCAACAGACTGGCCCAAAAACTTTCTACATTTGACCAGAAAAATTCAAATCTAGGCCATATTCACCTGTGGTGTGTACGTAGCCTTAATTTCACACAAATCCGTATTTTTTTGTGCCATTTCAGATTGCAAGGCCATTTAAAACGCTTTCTACACACTGAACACAAATACCGTTTCACATAAACATGAGTTTTCATATGTATCTGTACGTGTGATGGCAAAATAAAGCTTTTATTACACTGATCACATTTAAATGGCCTTTGTCCAGAGTGAAAGAGCAGATGGTTTTTGAAATTGCTCCCTTTTCTGAAGCTCTTGCCACACTCCGAGCACTGCAATTTCGTTTCAGAATGCGTTTTCAAATGGCGTTTCAGGCATCGCCGATATGCAAAGCTCCTTTCACACTGACGGCACTGGAACGGCTTCTCTCCGGTGTGAAGCCTCATGTGATTCTTAAAGGTTTTAATGAATCGGAAAATCCTACCACACAGGTCGCATTTGAGAGGTTTCACCCGGGAGTGAATTTTCCTATGCTCCCTAAGGCGAATCATTTTATGGAAAGTAATTCCGCAATCGGGACATATAAAGCAGTTCTCTTTCGAGTGAATCCTCATGTGTCTCTCAAGGGTACCTTTACCTTTGAAACACTTTCCACACTGATTACAGGTGAACGGCTTCTCTCCGGTGTGAATGCTCATGTGGCTTTTAAGACTTTGTTTTTCAGTGAAACTTCTTCCACACTGTTGACATACCAAACAGTTCTCTCCCGAATGAATCGTCAAGTGGTTATTAAGGCTTGTTTTAAGAATGAAACTCTTTCCACAATGAATACAGGTGAATGGCTTCTCTCCAGTGTGAACGCTCGTGTGATACATGAGGCCAGCTTTGTTTGTGAAGACCTTCCCGCACAGTTTGCAGTTATAACGGCTCTTTCCAGTGTGACTTATCATGTGGGAGTCAAGAGCTATTTTATATGTGAAACTCATTCCGCACTGAGTGCAAGTGTAAGGCTTCTCTCCAGTGTGAATTCTCATGTGGATTTTAAGATGTGCTTTGTCAGGGAAACGTCTTCTGCACTGTTGACATTCAAAACAGTTCTCTCCCGAGTGAATTTTCAAGTGGTTATTAAGGCTTGTTTTACGAATGAAACTCTTTCCACACTGATCGCATTCAAATGGCTTCTCTCCAGTGTGAATGTTCATGTGATAATTGAGGTTTAGTTCTGTTGTGAAACTCTTTCCACATTGTTGACATGCAAAAGACTTCTGTCCAGTGTGAACTACCATGTGATTTTTAAGGCTTTCTTTTCGAATGAAACTCTTCCCACACTCTTGGCAGGGAAAAGGTCTCTCTCCGGTGTGAATTCTCATGTGTACTTTTAGGCTTGCAGTTTGAGCATAACTCTTTCCACACTGTTGGCAGGTGTAAGGATTCTCTTCATTGTGAATTCCCATATGGATTCGAAGGCTTTCATACTCCCTGAAACTATTTCCACATCGTTGGCAGGTGAAACCCTTCTCTTCATTGTGAATTCCCATATGGACTTGAAGGCTTTCATCTTCACCGAAACTCTGTCCACAATGTTGACAGGTGTAAGGATTCTCTCCATTGTGAATTCCCATGTGGATTTTAAGGCTTTCAGGATGAATGAAATTCATCCCACACTCAAAACAGGTGAAATAACCCCTAGTTAGAGTCTTCTGAGCTGTTTCTCGTGAGGAAGTCTTTTCAGTCTGTGAGCACCTAAAAGATGTCCCTCCAGTTTTGAAATGATTCTTATTTTGAAATTTCTCTATTTCATTCTGTACTTCACGTTCCTCTTTCAGCAGCATCATGTCTAAAGCAAAAAGACAAATGAAGTTTTACCCCAGTTTAATGACAAAACCACAGACATCAACAAAATTTTTACCTTTAAAGAATCAAAATCAACAGATAATCGAAACCAAAAATATGTACAATAGACCACATATTTGGTAGATTCAAGATTCAAAGCATTTATTGTCATTTGCGCAGTGAGGAAAAACAAGTTTCCCTGTACAATGAAATTCTTTATTTGCTATCCACAGTGAATGCCAAAACTAGTGGAAAAACTATAAAAAGACTAAACATTAAGAAACGCACATATAGTGGGAAAATATATATTTGATCCCTTGCTGATTTTGTACGTTTGCCCACTGACAAAGAAATCATCAGTCTATAATTTTAATGGTAGGTTTATTTGAACAGTGAGAGAAAGAACAACAAAAAAATCCAGAAAACCGCATTTAAAAAAAGTTATACATTGATTTGCATTTTATTGTTATAAATTGATTCTCATGCTAAGCATAGCCAAAGTTAAGAAAAAAACGATTTGGAAGATTGACAGTATATATATGTGCAAAAATTCTTACTTCCGGGTTCATATAAGTTTCGGAAAGTTTTTTTCAATCATGGCTCCTTACTGATGTAAACGACAGCGGAACTCCTTATATGGGAAATTCTCCCGGAAGAACGCGCCCGTGCACGCATCGCCTGGAGAGAGAGCGGTTCATCCGGCAGCAATGCACAGGACTCGCTCGGGAAGAATGTCTCTCAAGAAGTGTGTTTTTGGTTGGAAGGGAAATATAACCTTGTTCAGCTTCCCAAAAGAACACAGCGTTATGTGAACAGTGGATGCAGTTTGTTTTTCCGGAGCATCATCTGAATTTCTCAAGTGTGTTAGTTGATGAACGTTTTACAAACAAGGTACAGTTCGACACTGGATTTGCACATCATTTGAAACTGAAAGATGGAGCGGTCCCAGCTATAAAAGATCCCAGTCATTATTCAGAACTGCAGATAGTAAGTGAAATGGCATCAACTGTCGAGTCAATCAAAACTAGTCACAAAAAAAAAAAATACCCTTTACCTTTTTCTATATCTTCATCTTTCTCTTTATCTTTCTATCCTTCTCTTGCTAGCTTGTACTTATTTGAACAATGCCTGAGACTTGGTGTTAGGTGGACTTCCTCTGTCTGTTTGCCTCTTCAAGATTAATCACTTTATGTATTCCCCAATTGTAAGTCGCTTTGGATAAAGTGCTCGTCACTTTTTAGCTCCGCCCACGGCGCACTTCCAGGATCTCGGCTTTTTTCATAAAGAATCATAAAGCTGTATCTTTCTTTTATAAATATGATAAAACTAGTAACTTTTTGGAGATATGAAGGATGCAGTACTACTCTATAGGTACTCAAGATTAACATGAGATTGGGTGAAACTGCGTGTGTTATGCCCCCTGTAATGAGTAGGGTTGGGTACCGAAACCCGGTACCAACATGGCACCGGTAAACCTATGGAACCGGTATGTACCGAACTGAATCAGAACGCAGATTTCGGTGCCTCATTTCGGTGCCTGGCCTGAGCGATCGGTTGAAATATTTGTCCTTTGTTTCTCCGAAACGGACGTAAGAAGCATCATCAGCGGCACCGCACGTGCAAAATAATTTCCCGACTGAGAAAATGCACATGAACTCAATTCGGAAAGCTCTAATAATACAAGTCCAACAAATCTTTGTAGTAACGAGAGTGTGCGGTTTTCACATTCAGACTTAAAAGCACAACTCGGGGAATGAGAGTATCCGAGGAGCACGTGAATGCAATGATTACACTTGCTCTGACGACCTTCCATTAACTAGCTAAGCTACTACTACCCCATGGGCTAATAATACATCGATTAGCAATGGATTATAAATATACTTCATTATTATGAAAATACCAGAGATGGCTTGAATAACACAGATACACTATACATAGTCGAGTGTTTATTGTATTTATTTTATCATTCAAAACGTTTATATCTTCTGTTTACTTATCCATATCTCTGAGGCATCAAGAGTTCGCTACTTCTGTTACTGGATCTGTGGGTTTTCTGTGCGAGGGTGCCCTCTAGTGTCCAGTATGAACGAAAAACACATCACCCCCCCCCCCGGTTTCACAGACCAGGCTTGAACCCAGTCCTAGATTAAAATTTAGCTCTTAGCTGTTTTAACTTAAATAAACTTGCACTGACTGATCCTAAAATATATCAGTGCATTTGTTTTGTCTCAAGATGCACCCCAGTAATGTTTTTTTTTTTTCTGAGCGTGTTTATAAAAATGACTTAAATGTCATAATTGAACTATGATCTAATCCTGGCTTACATTTACATTTAGTAATTTTGCAGATGCTTTTAAACCGACTTACAATTGGGGAATACATAAAGCGATTAATCTTGAAGAGGCAAACAGACAGAAGAAGTGGCCATAACACCAAGTCTCAGGCATTGTTCAAATAAGTACAAGCTAGCAAGAGAAGGAGAGAAAGAGAAAGAGAAAGATGAAGATTTAGAAAAAGTGAATAATGAATGAATGATGCATTTATATAGCGCTTTTTGTGTATTGTTGTACACCCACAGCGCTTTACAATCATGTGGGGGGTCTCTACTCAACCACCACCAGTGTGCAGCATCCACTTGGATGATACGACGGCTGCCACAGGACAACGGCGCCAGTGCGCTCACCACACACCAGCTACGGATGGAGAGAGAGATAGAGCCAATCAAGTGGATGGGGATTATTAGGATAATCACATTTTTGATAAAGAGAGGTGTAGTCTAGGGTTAATCAAAGCCCTGTCTGTGTGTTTGTGAAACCGGGCCCATGTGTTTAGTGCTAATGGCCAATCCAATTGTTAATTGGTAATTTGTTTTTTTTAGAAGTATCGATTCAGGCACCGTTTAGGCACCATTTTAAAAGTATCGATTTGGCACCGGTATCGAAAAAAACCCAAACGATACACAACCCTAGTAATGAGTCAAATAAGTATTGGATCCCCTATTAATCAGCACGATTTCTGGCTCTCAGGTGTCTTTTATACAGGTAAGGAGCTGAGATTAGGAGCACTCTCTTAAAGGCAGTCCCAGCTTGTTACCTGTACAAAAGACAACCTGTTCACAGAAGCAATAAATCAGATTCCAAACTATCTACCAGGGCCAAGACCAAAGAGCTGTCCAAGGATGTCAGGGACAAGATTGTAGACCTACACAAGGCTTGAATGGGCTACAAGAGCATCCCCAAGCAGCTTGGTAAGAAGGTGACAACAGTTGGTGCGATTATTCGCAAATGGAAGAAACACAAAATAACTGTCAATCTCCCTCTGTCTGGGGCTCCACGCAAGATCTTACCACGTGGAGCTCCAATGATCATGAGAACGGTGAGTAATCAGCCCAGAACTACACGAGAGGATATTGTCAATGACACACTACACCGTGAAGGACTGAAACCCTGCAGCGCCCGCAAGGTCCCCCCTGCTAAAGAAAGCATATGAAAAGGCCTGAAGTTTGCCAATGAATCAGAGGAGAACTGGGTGAAAGTGTTGTGGTCTGATGAGACCACAATCCAGCTCTTTTGTATCAACTCAACTCGCCGTGTTTGGAGGAAGAGGAATGACCCCAAAAACACCATCCCCACCATCAAACATGGAGGTGGAAACATTATGCTTTGGGGGTGTTTTTCTGCTAAGGGACAACCACACTGCATCAAAGGGATGATGGACGGGGGAAATGTCCTATCAGGGCCAGGGCATTGAAGCCAGCAAGGGCATTGAAAATGGGTCATGGATGTTGTATTCCAGCTAGCCTGAATACGTCAGACTTCCGCTCAATTTCAGTTTGCTTCTGTACTCAGTCTGATATAGCAAACCAGCTCCCAGATAATCTCCGGCTCTGCACCAGCCGTCCAATCAACGAACTGAGAGCCATGACGTAGACGCTAAGAGCTGCATTTAATATTGTAGTTTGTACTCCCGACAGGTTTTGGGAAAAGTTTAATTTAGGGCTGCAACAACTAATCGATAAAATCAATTGTTATCAATTATGTAAATCATCGACAATGATTCTCATTATCGATTAGTCGGGTCTGCCCACATGCACGTCCAACTTCAGCCAGTTGCTCAAATTACAGCACCGAATAACGCATTTCTATGGACAAAAAATAGTGGAGGAAACAGAATGAGATGCCGCGGGAGAAGTACGTGATCCAAGCTGCCCAAAACATGATCATTCTTTATTTTGAGCTTTAAGTTAATGCATTAGTGTAAAGGCTTGCCCTGTCAGGCGCTGTGACACCTGTGTGCGTCCTCAGTGCAAAAACGTTCAGTTTATGTTCATATACTTATATATAAGTCACAAATTCATGCGAGCATTTCCATTTTTGCATAAAGGTCCGTCCTGACCGGGCGCGTGCACACACGTCAGACAGATGGAACTCAGAGAGCGGGGTTAAGTTGGTTTTGTTTTTGATATTCGTGACATATTCTGCGATAAATGGCAATAACTCCAAATCGACTTGCCCCAAATAAATCTAAACAGTGTGACCGCCAAAAGAGCAAAGCTGATTATGTTTCACAGCCTTCTTTTTCATAGTTTTCACTCAATGCAAGCACTAGTCTCAATGTGCATCAAGCAAGGAGAGCTCGCTCTCTGTGGAGCTTTCAGTAAGGGACCATGGGGAAAGTGCAAGTTTTCTTCGTTTTTTGCTATAGCTCACTGCGCGGTGTTTTTGTAATATCTTTTTAGTTAAAGGGCCTATAGACATGAGACCAGTGTCAATCAAGAGAGGGGGACAGTGGACATTTTTCACAACCTTCCATTTTAGACCTACTGCTAGAAAAGGGAATTGCATGTCAAAAATGTACTTTCTTTTTGTAATAACTTTTGTCATCAGCAGGAAGATAGAGACTTGACTGTGATCAAAGTGAACGTGTGTTCCTGCAGAACATTCCTCTCACCTGTTGGTTAACACGGAGTCTTTATTATCGTTATTATTATTTACATTTACATTAAAAGAGATTTAAACTATATTCACTATATCCAATGCTTAACAAATTTATTAAAACAAATTTATGTAAGGTTTTTAACAAATTATGTAAGGTTTGTGCCACTGCTGCTCTAAACTAACATCATTGGTGATTACCAAAATCATGTTTTAGCTTTCTGAATTGGTTAGTCCTTCAAAACGCGTTAGCTCTTTAGTAACAATAGTAGGCTATTTCTAATGCTATAATACAATTATTGCAGTTATCTATGAAAGAAAGTCAGAGCACTTTTTTATAGTTTTTTTAAGATACTTAATTACAGTCAAAAAGTACATAATGCAAGCAAGAATGCAAGCTTTTATGAGGCCATTTTTGTTATTATAAATGCTAATTAGTTGTTTCTGTTTGTAATTTGCCCAATAAATGACAATAACATTTTTAGATTTAAATTTTTTTTGGACAGATTCCTAAAATATTTTCACTTTGTGACAGGTGGTCTAATAAATTAAGCACTGTATGTTTTCATAGCATTCAGTGTGTTTGAAGGACATCGAGCAGAATGGGAATAGTGTGTTTTTTGTCAATAAAATAAAATAATTTAATCCGATTAATCAAAAGAATAATCAGCCAACTAATCGATTATCAAAATAATCGTTTGTTGCAGCCCGTTTAATTTATCAATCGTTACTGACCGTCAGCCAGAAACAGGTCAGTGTCTCTTTTCTTTTCCAGTCCTTGAATATTGCCATGTCATGCTGTAATTTTGCAATTAAGTTGCAGCATTTCCGACAGACTCGAAATGAACGAAGAGCTGTGTTTAACAGAACTAATCCTAACTTTGACAGTTAGCTGCAAATATTTTCTTCCTTGTCTCTACTGTCAAATATTAGTTTAGATGCATTAATTGTACCATGGATGCATAGATTTACTTCATATAATCTCTATAAGTAATTCACAGCCATCTTCACTCCAGTATTTGGCTCAATGGTTTTGTTTTTGCTGCATACCTGTGTTTACAGCGGATGTTCGAGGCGGCTGAGCCAGCGCATAACATACGTCATAACCAAATTTGATGTGATTGGCTTACGGTACACCAATAATTTTAAACTTCAGACAAGCTTTATTAATCTCATAGAAAATCTGTGGAGAGAGCTGAAGGTTCGAGTTGCCAAACGTCAGCCTCGAAGCCTTAATGACTTCGAGAGGATCTGCAAAGAAGAGTGGGACAAACTCCCTCCTGAGATGTGTGCAAACCTGGTGACCAACTACAAGAAACGTCTGACCTCTGTGATTGCCAACAAGGGTTTTGCCACTAAGTACCAAGTCATGTTTTGCAACGGGGTCAAATACTTATTTGACTCATTAAAATGCAAATCAATTTATAGCTTTTTTGAAATGCGTTTTTCTGGATTTTTTATTATTATTCTGTCTCTCACTGTTCAAATAAACCTACCATTAAAATTATAGACCGATCATTTCTTTGTCAGTGGGCAAACGTACAAAATCAGCAGGGGATCAAATATTTTCCCCCAGTATACACACACACAAACATAAAAAATAAAACTATGCCGCAGGATTAGAAATAGGGCTGAACGATTTTGGAAAATAATCTAATTCCAATTTTTTTTAGCAATATTGCAATTGCGATTTAATATGCAATTATTATTTTTTAAGCTATTTATATTCTGTATTATTCAACAAAGACGAGAAATAAATCATTGTATAGTGTGCAGTGTTGGGCACGTTACTCTAAAAATGAATTTGTTATATTAATAGTTACTTCTCACAAATACTAACTGAGTTACATAAAATAAACTAATTACCAGGGAAAGTAACCATTGTTAAAATATGTCAAATATGTTCAAATATGTCAAATAACTTGGATGCCCCAATATTAAATATGTTAAATGCAGTGGCGGCTGCTGATCTTTTAAAGAGGGGAAGCTCATTTTCGGCCTAAATCATAAAAATTGTCCATTTATTTATATGTAAATTCTGCCCTACGTTCCTTTTCAAGAAAATGCTCTGTAACCCTGTCGTACCAACTAGGCATCTTTTCCAGTGACTTGACCAGTGTCCTCTCAATGGCCAGCAGAGCTAGGCTGCTTAAACGGCCTTGGCCCATTGTGTTACGGGTGTAGGACTTGAGCCGCTTTAAACAGGAGAAGCTCCTTTCTACACCTGCTGTGCAGTTTGCTAGCTGGCTAGTTCAGACTATATGAATTAATGAACAAACGATCTAATATATATATATTTAACTCAACGGGAGGAAATGTGGGAATTATGTTAAACTGAAACAATGAATGTGGTGTGAAATTGTGTGAAATATACGATGAAGGTTGCAGCAGTTTGTCTTTCGACTACACATGCAAAATCCGCGATGGGACTGAGTTGGAAATGGAGACACAGAGTGATACGCGTCATAATCTGAAGACCACGCCCACGCCCACACCAACCGTCTCTTTGCATTGCGAGAAGCTGCCGCCTCCTTGTCATTTATTTATAAAAAAAAAAAAAAAAAAACATGTCTAAAAGCTGATATGTGACAATGTGTATAGCAAACAAGCTAAAAAAAAAAACAATAAATACTTTTTTATAAGCTGTCGACCCCAAAAAACGAGCGTTTTAGGACATAAAAGTGGATTAAAAAGAGATGACAGACCCTCCAATCATCACGCAGACGCTCGGAGTCCGGGCCAGCCCACTCCTCCATTCATCCCAGAGACGCTGAGCGTCCGTGGGCGGGACATAATCGCAGCATTATCCAATGACCGTCTTGTTTCTAAGCACTGAAAAAAACTGTTTAAAGCAGCCCCATTGAAGTCAATGGACGCTGGGCTTCAACAGAGTAATGCACTGTACGCTACGGGAATGATTGAGAAGGAAATCGAGTCAGCCGACCTAAGTAGCTGATTCTGAACGAAATTGTTTTCGTTCGAGATGAACGTGTTTAACGCATTTTTAGTCAATAAAATGTTAACATAGTACATATATTTGACCATTCATTTTTTGACAATTATAGGGGAAGCTGAGCTTCCCTTGCAGTCTTAAAGAAATCGCGGCTGGTTAAATGAATAAAATGGTCTCTAAATAGAAGAAATTATTATTATAAAACACTGTATACTAATCTACACTATTTTAATGTTTCTGTGGGACAAAGTGAGAGACACCTATCAAATCCAATTGATTATTGCAAATATTATGAACCCTCTATGGACACCTTGGCAATAGAATCTCCATTGGCATGTAATTTTTATTTTGTTTACTCACCAGATTAATATTAATCATCTGATATACTCATATGTAATACATAAAGCTTATGTTTGTAAAATGGCACATTTTTTAATATCTCACTTAGCATCAGTCAGTCAAACATTATAGGATATTATGATAATTTAACATTCAATTTTAGCATTATGTTATGATAGAACTTTAGTAATTAGAATAACCATGTATGAATACATATGTCATGTTGTCTGAACTTAGGACTGGTGGTGGTGCTTAAGATATTGTTTGTCATTTAGTGTTTCTATAAAAAAGGGGAAAAAACCTACAAATAGTACAATTAATGTTTTATGCCTTCATTTGATAACCAAAAAATTTAAATACACAACACAGAATTTTTAAGGGGGGAAAAACATTTCGGAAGGCTATTTTAAGAAAAAAATAGAATAAATTGTATTATGCAATCAAATAATTAGACATGCTAAAACAGAAAATTTGATAACAATAAAACGTGAGAAAATAATTTCAAAGGGACTTAAACATGACATTTTTATTAAATCTTTTAATAAATTGACGTGAAGAGGTATAAGTTGAATGATTTAAATTAATTATACATTCGTTTTGATTAATATACATTTAATCATTAAAAATGAGAGGAGAAAAAAACGAGGGAAGACACAGCTTTGGTTTCATTTCACTCTTATCGAGTTAAAAACAAATAAATGCACAGCCATTTGCATTCGCACTGTGCATCAAAAATATATGAACGCGCTGTTGCACCACTAATAACTTTAAGGCTTATTTTGTGCTGCTTATATAAGCCTTTTGATGGGTTGCATCAAGCAGCTGTAAAAACTGGTTACACATATTAAGTGAGGTTTGTGCTGAACTCTTACAAACGAAAGCAAACAATCTCCTTCGATCCATGAGCGCTTCTCTCAGTTAATGTACGCGATCTCACAGTCTGAAGCATCTGTCATAGCAAATCAACACATGCTGTTTTGAATAATTAAGCAAAGTGTCTTCTCATAGGATAAGAACACGCAGTCTCATGAAAATGTATACTATATATGCAACACCAACCAACACCTCTGATAAAACCTCGTTCGGCGTTTCATGACCCTTTAAATTCCTGTTTGCACGAAACCATTACAAAGAGCTGACTCTGTTTATTCTGAATGTCTACCAAGCTAGTGAAGCTTTTGTTTTTCTCAGTTTCAGCTCCTTTATTTTTATTATACATTGGATTTTATTTATTTTGCACTGACTAAACCAGTACAAAGAGATCTTATTTGTTTATTTTAGCTTTTTTTAAATCAAGCTCGTGAAGCTATTGGTTTATTTACAGTTGTTGCATTGGTTATTTAATACACAATTCACCACATTTATGAGCTTCTCATAGCTTCTCTGATTTAAAGTTGATTGTTCAGTTAAATGCTTTTGACAATGAAAATATCACTTGCAGACATCATTTGCATTTAGCCATTTATGAAAAGTAAATATTTTGTTTTAATTAAGTTAATTAGAAATGAATCCTGTTCAGAAGTTGATTCTGGCACGTTATGTTTTGTCTAGGCTACTTCTGTATTAAATGACTGCATTGTATGACATAAGGATGAATGGCAAACGTAAAGCAGGATCTTGTCAGGTGCATTTAACCACACAAATATACTAATCTCATGAAGGCAGCATCTCAGGAGGCTTGTCAGATAAACCTGCTTTAATTAAGACAGTCTTCAGAAAGACCAGTCATTTGTGTAGAGCTGCACATCTGAACCAGGGTCAGCTCTGAGGATGAAACCCAACCTGTCTCTTCGTGTTTGAACACTTCTTCAATCCTGGTGTCTTCACTCTCCTCTTTAATAAACGCCATGCTCCTTCGGCAGCAGATAATCTGTGTTTGAGATGAGAGTCATTAACAGAAAGAGAAATAAACGCAAACTACATCTCTGGGTGCGTCTCAATCAGCTCCCTAGTTCATCAGAGACAACATCAGTTAATGACCCGATTAGACCAAAACACACTCAAAACAAGCTCTACACATGAATGAAAGAGCAGATCACACAGGAGGTCCAGTGATTTATATTCGGTATTGTAGGTGATATTGAAGATACGCTGCTGAACTCAAGATTGTTTGTTGTTCTCATTCTGACTCTCAAACAGTGAAGCATTTGATTCAGCAGAGAGAAATCGTACTTACTATAATAATATACATAATTACTCCGTGTACATAGATTTGCAAGTAATGTTACTCTACAATAGATCGGTTTAAATCGATTTAAAACTGAAAACACAAACCTTTCTTCAGGCGAATCACAGACGCAGACATATGACGTCAGTTACGCCGCCACGCCAAAATAAAAGTCTTCTTCTTCTTTTGAGGTTTCATTGCCAGTTAACTGAGAAAAAGAATACTATATACTTTTATTTAATTTACTTTATAATATAATCACATATGTTTTCCCCAATAGACCTGATAAAGGCCTTCTGTTTTAAAATATCTCATTGTTGCTGTAGCACATGATCAGCTGTCTCTTGCTGACTGCAGTAAATTCATTAAGTTTATATAATGTAATCATCTGTCCACAAAAATGTTGGCAATTACACAAATTTGACAATAAAGCATGAACAGAAGTTGTGTTCCTGAAATGCAGCGGTTTATGCAGAGATGGAGTTTACATTTAAAATACATTTATTTCATGCTAAGAATATATTACAAATACATTTACGTATGGACTTGAACAAAATACCTTGCAATTGTACTTTTAGTATACTAAACTTGTATATTTAAAGGCTGCTAAATTACAACTAATTTTGCACTTAATGCATTTTAATTGTGTGGAAGTTGTGCTGAAGTCAAACTAGAGATATACAGTACTGAAGTATATTTGATTGTGCTAAAGTGGAACGATACTTTAGGTACCCTTTAAATGTTTTGCATTTAAAGATATTATTTAAAGATCACACAATCCTCATCAATAGTGACATTCAAACATAATATGCCTCTTCTTGCTCTTGTGCTGATAAATACATGTAAATAAATGTGTCAAAATACCCATCTTGGAGAGTGTTAGATTTAAATTCCGCATAAATGAATGCAAAGCCACATAAAGGAAGGGTGATGTTTTTTAGCTCGCTGGACAGGTGGCTCCTGGCTATAAGTAGAGAAAGAATGTATTCATTCTGTATCTGTCATGCTATGTTCCCTTTCGAGCTTTCACGAGACATCACGGAGAATTCTCCGTTATGGGAACTCCTTCCCTCCAACCTTTCCTGAAGACCTATTGGCTCACGCCAGTCCAAATGACTGGCCAATTGTCGCGAAGCATTCAAATACGAGCTCGAGAGGCAGTATAAATGCGGCGCCCGCGACAATTACGTCAGAATCTTTTTCTTCACTTTGCTGAACCTAGGTTATGGCTTAAAATATTACAGCTCACGGTTAAGGTTCGCTCATTCGAGGGCAGGCCTCATGGCTGCTCCTCTGCAGCGTTCAGGTGAGTATGACATTTCTTAAAGGTAGTCCGTCTGCCCTCTGAACAGCGGTGGACCTTCGTGACTCAGGCGATGAGCTCATGCCGACTAAATGTCCGCATTCCTCTCACCGTCGAACCTGCAGGACGAGACATCAGCCAGGCTTCTCACGCCCCCCTTCCATGGCGGTGCGGAGAGCCGAGGGCAGATGCGGGAGCAAAGGGATCTCACGTCGCCGCAGATGCCGCACGGAAAAACCCACTGTGTAAGCATGCAGCCCCCGCCTCAGAGCGGCGTTCTGCTGTTTGCAAAGCACAATCGCTTAGCTCCTCACTCATTCACAGGAAACCAGCCCCTCGTCAGTGGCTGCCGTGTGAACGGGACAACCTCTCATTCACATGATAATAGCCCCTTATTAGCGGCTACCGTGTGTATGGAACAACCTCTCATTCACATGATAATAGCCCCTCATTAGCGGCTACCGTGTGTACGGAACAACCTCTCATTCACATGCTAATAGCCCCTCATTAGCGGCTACCGTGTGTACGGAACAACCTCTCATTCACATGATAATAGCCCCTCATCAGTGGCTGCCGTGTGAACGGGACAACCTCTCATTCACATGATAATAGCCCCTCATTAGCGGCTGCAGTGGGTAGAGGACATTTATAATTCACATGATAACATCGGCGGCTGCCTTGTGTGTAGAGGACATGCTTTTCTGCTTCGAGAGGAATGTGGGCGGGCACCGCCGCGTAGGGAGCTTCGTGAGCGGTGTGAGCGAACACCGCCGTCTCGGAGGAAGCCTCTGCGGATTCCACTGCTTTGAGATGGCCCGAAGCGAGCTCCGCCACCTCCGAGGAAACATCCGCGAGCTTCACCGCTTCGAGGGCTGTGTGAGTGGGCATCGCCGTGTCGGGAGCTGAGTAAGAGGACGCTGCCACCTCGGAGGAACCGCGAGCGGGCTCCGCAGCAGATCCCACCCTGAAGGCAGAGCCGCTCAGACGGAGAGCCAGGTTAAGGTAGCCCTCCAGCGAATCCTCGGGGTTCCAGTACGGCATTCTGGTCTTAAAGGGCTCGGCTAGCCCCCCCCAGAAGAAGACCAGGAGGCAGGTCTTCTCCATCGCCGATCGCCGAGCAACTTCCCAGAAGCGTACGGCGTACTCCTCGATGCCCCAATCTCCCTGACGGATGTGGATGAGCTTTCCTGCTGGACCCATGTTGTGCTGGCTAGATTCTGTCACGGGACCGCGAGGGAGCCCGTGGAAAAAGTGGAGATCTGGGTCCAAATGCAGGTAAGCTCTTATTTCTTTATTAACTCAAAAGCCAACAGGCAAAAACAAAACAATAATCAGAAACGGGACACCCCAGACGGCAACGTAGTGCTGGTGTCCCGAGCGCACAAACCGAACGTAATCGGCACAATAACAACACAGTAAACTACAAACACATACCCAAGTGAGTGCGGGTAAAGTTAATCTAGCCAGGCAGAGGGATGGGGGTGAGGTGTATAAATAGTCCACAGATTGAGACCAGCTGGGAGTGATGTGTGGGTAAACAGGTGTGTGGAGTGAAGATGATGAGTCCAGGAGGAAGGGAGGTGGCGCCCTCTGGCGATGAGAAGGAGGACGCCGGGCCTGGACTCCTGACAGATATGATAAACAATCTCACAGGAGTCCTTGTAAGGTTCAGAAGGCATCCTATAGCAGTAACTTGTGACGTTGAGAAAATGTTCCACCAGTTCCACGTCCAAGAAAAGGATCGTGATTATCTGCGCTTTTTATGGTGGAAGAATGGGGACAGAAATTCAGTGCTTCAAGAATACAGAATGAAAGTGCATATTTTCGGTGCAGTGTCTTCGCCCGGTTGCGCAAACTATGGACTAAAATATCTTGCCAATGAGTACAGTCAATCACACGCATTAGGCGCTCAGTTCATCACTAGAGATTTTTATGTCGATGATGGAGTAACAAGTGCAGATACCGTAGAAAAGGCAATCCAGTTGACAAAGGAAGCACGAGAGCTGTGTGCAAAGGGTGGTCTTCGACTTCATAAGTTTGTATCAAATGACAACACTGTTTTGCAGAGTATACCAGCATCAGAATATGCTGTTAACTTTGAAACAAAAGATCTCACATTCAATGACATGCCGCTTGAGAGAGCTTTGGGTATTCATTGGAACTTACAGAGTGACAGCTTTAAATTTCATTTGCCACTAAAAGGTCAACCTACGACACGTTGTGGCATACTATCAACGTTGCCTCTATATATGATCCTTTGTGCTTTGTAGCTCCATATGTCCTGAACAGCAAGAGGATCCTGCAAGAAATGTGTCGCCAAGGTTCAGTATGGGATAATCCGCTCTCCCCTGCACTCAGTCCATGGTGGGAGAGATGGCAGGATGACTTTGTCAATTTGGAAAAGGTGAACATACCACAATGTTATGTACCTGCTGAATTCGGAAAGGTTGTGAAAACCGAAATACATAATTTCTCTGATGCGAGTACCTGTGGTTATGGTCAGTGTTCTTATATGAGAATGATGAATGTAAATTATGAAATTCATTGCACTTTTCTCATTGGCAAAGCCCGGGTTTCTCCTTCAAAGATTATTACTATACCGAGATTAGAGTTGACTGCAGCTGTGGTATCAGTCAGAATGAGCAATATGCTCAGAGAAGAGCTTAACCTCCCAAATGTCGACGAATTCTTTTGGACTGACTCAAAAGTGGTTTGGGTTACATAAATAATGATGTCCGCCATTTTCACACATTTGTAGCCAATGGAGTCCAAAAAATACGTCAAAGCACAGAACCTAAACAATGGTTGTATGTCCCGACGGATCAAAATCCAGCAGACAATGCTTCTAGAGGGGGAACAATAAAAGAGCTGCTCTCCTCTAACTGGTTCTCTGGTCCCTCATTCTTGTGGGAAAGGGAAATAGCTACCTCAGATGTTGTGCTGGATCTCCCAGTAGGAGACCCAGAAGTAAAGAAAATTCAGACATTACAAACAAAGACAGAGGAAAGTAAAGATCTTGTAGACCATTTGTCCAGGTTCTCATCTTGGTCTAAAACTCTTAAAGCCATGAAAACATCACAAAAGGTATGGTCTGCTTCTAACATGCCTGTGTCCAAGAGCTATTCATATAGAAATGTTAAACGATATGTCCACAGATGCATTTATTAACAGTCTAAGGTGCTTTATTGCAATTCGAGGCACAGCACGGCAAATAAGATGTGACCAAGGTACCAATTTTGTTGGCGCAAAGAACAAGCTGAACTCAGCACTGCAGGAACTTGATCCAGAAAGGCTCACTACTTTTCTTGCAGATAAACAGTGTGACTTTGTTTTGAATGCCCCCCATTCCAGTCATGCAGGGGGTGTATGGGAGCGGCAAATCAAAACTGTATGGAGCGTTCTTAACGCTACCATCACCATTTCATCAGGCAGACTTGATGATGCTTCATTGCGCACCTTGTTTTATGAAGCCATGGCAATAGTCAAAAGTCGCCCCCTTACAGTTGACAACCTGAATGACCCCAAGAGCTTAGAACTGCTCACACCTAATCATCTGATTGCCATGAAATCTACCACAGCCCTACCACCACCAGGAAAGTTCATAAGAGAGGATGTGTATACGAAAAAGAGATGGAGACGTGTGCAGTACCTTACTGAACAGTTTTGGAGCAGATGGAAAAAAGAGTATCTTCACAACATCGCTGCATCCAAAAAGGAACTTTCAAATTGGTGACATGGTCATGGATATCGATGAAACCTTACCAAGGAGAGAATGGAGATTAGGAAGGATTATAGAGACTATTCTGAGCCCTGATGGACTAGAAAGAAAGGCTAAAGTAGCACTTGGTGACAAAAGCCTAAACAAGAAAGGAGAACGAATGCATAAAATCTCAATAATAGAAAGGCCAGCTCAGAAGTTGGTCTTGTTGTTGGAAGCGGAGTAAATGCATCTTCAAAATGACTTTATTATACTTTACATACTCACAAAGGTTATAAGTGAAAATTAGTCATGTTCAAGAAACATTGATAATTTGGTGGGAGTGTAACAGACTTTAATAAGAGGTATCTTTAATTTCTCTATTTGTTTTTTGTTGCCTTTGAAATATTTTGTATGTTAAACATTGTTTAAGGATCACATTATTTCCGTTGTTTACGGGGGACTTTAATTTTGAAAACGGAAACTGCTTTCACAGAAAAGAGAGAGAAAAGAGAAATTGTATGGATGAAGATCGAACGCTTAATGATGGCAACTCGTGCACAAAAGGAAGGGATCACCGTAAGAGCTTATGCCCCCCCCCCCCCCCCCCGTAAGAGCTTATGCCCCCCCCCCCCCCCCCCCCCCGAAAGGGCATAAGCTCTTACGGTGATTTCTGGAGTAAAAAAGGAATGCTAATAAAACTTCATGAAACATCAGTAAAGTGTTGGCCATCATTCGGACGGGGTCTGCTACACTCATGACGCTGCTTCTTCATGTGCTGATGCTGTCACTTCTCTCCACTGGTTCAGCCAGAGTCGTGCAGGATTTTGAGAGAGAATGTGGCCAATTTTTTGCAAATGGAAGATCACAAACAAGATTTCCTGGACGGCAGCTCTGCCAAATGTGAAATAAAGATGTTATTATGCCACATTTCATGACACTGTAATAAAATACAGTTTAATATGGAGCTATTGTTTCAGCTCCGGGAATTAGTTATTAAATATTTAATATGCTCGATTAAGCCCTATTAATATTTCTTTACAGTTTACACCTTATTAAGTGCTTGTCCAGCAATCACTAAAAAGTACATTCTGTTAATCTCAATTAAAATCTCGCTTACATTCCCCGTGGCCCCAGGTAACGATAAACGAGATTAATAATTTCTCGTTTTGAGCTAGGTTGCGTTATCTTTAGGGCAAATAAGGATAAAAATACTTAAAATCACATTCCAGAGACACTTGTTTATAAAATGGAGAAGGTTTATTCGTGATATTGCTATTCTAACATAAATGGATTATTTAATAAAAGCACAAACATACAAACACACATACGAGAGTTTTGAGGTTAACTATATGAAAGAATACAATTCTTTCTATTTCATAGCTTAACTGACCAGCAAAGATCACGAACAAATACGTATGTTTTGTTACTGCATTCAGATCATATTTTAACCAGTTCAGTCAGGATTAGGAATTCAGTTTGTACTTGCTTGGATTGGTATAAAGCAGGCTCGAAGTTGGTTCGTTTTCCCGCGTGAGTTCTTTGTTTCGGGCGTCACGTGTTCAGCTCGGGCTCCTTCGGTTGCTCTCGTGTGGAGACTTGAGACGGCTGCGTGACGTCACCGGGAAAGCTCTCCTCCGCAATCGTTGAATTCGTGGCTCCGTTACGGCTTTGGCACAGTCTTAGACCCCCTCCGATGGTTGGTTTCGTTGTGAGAGTCCAGCGGGCCGGCTTCCAGGTCAGCCTTGCGCGCGTTTGAGCGCGCAGTTACGAGTTCAGGAGCACCAGAGAGTTGCAAAGAGAGAAGAGAAGAGAGAGGGCGCGTCGCTCGCGCGTCGTTTTAAACAGTCCGTTTTTTTGGACATCCCCAAAGGTGGCTGGTCCAATCAGAGCGTCGGTACGGGGCGAAGCCCCGCCTGCACGGCTGCTCTTGCAAGGCATTTTTCATGCGATGAGAAATAACTTTTACCCATGTATTAAAACTCTTATCAGGTTTACACATTATAATATCACATTCGTTATCTTATTGATTCATATAATTTTGCAACCATTCATAAAAGTCTAAACACAACAGCCTACACATTCCAGGTTAAAGCACGATTAGAAATCAGCCCACGTTTTCCTAATAATTCACATTCCACAAGCATATGAGAGAAAGAGTACAACAATTAATATCCACATGTTCCTTGTGTAGATGAATTATTATCATGAAATGAATGTGTCTCTTGGAAATCTTCTAGTGGCCATTTCTCTTTGTTCTGTGACCGGACGAAATCGCGCGCTTTTGCGCTGATGCAAAGGGGGAGGGGTTTTAGAGAGACGCTGATTCTTTAGCTGCCCCCCTTCTGGTGACTTGTAGAGTTGAATTCCTGCCAATATACGTTACATATCCCCCTCGGGCTTGGTGATGTTCCCTGATGGAACCTCGTCAAGGCCCTGGAACAAGAGGCAGGAAGAACAGGCACATACAAGACACAAACATCATTCCTATCACTGACTAAAGCCTGGTGCAAGGTAACTTGGGAAGGAACAGGTTAGAAACTTGAGAAGACACAGGGATGCATTGTTTATCATTATTGACAATTGGGTCATTTTTGACTGTTTTAATTGTCAGGGGCTCGACGAGGCGGTATAGGCATGATCTCAGTCAGGTTGTTCAAATTCTCGGGTTCGGGGTCTCGGTCGGGATTACCACGTCGAAAAAGGCGAGGGACGCCTGACGTGCATTTGTTGAGAGACTCTTGGACGACGTTCACTCGCTTGTGTAGGAGGAAGGCCAGTGTCAAATTCATAACATATCCTACGATAGTAGAGATACAAAGCGCCGTGTCAGCGGCAGACCAGGACCAAATAATTGGCGCGCCGGCGGGCGGAAGGCGAGCGATAGCTTCTAGCGCTGTCAGCCGGTGTCAATTCAATAAGAGATTTCGATTTCAACCTGATATTCATCGTCGGTGAGGTGATACAATGCTAACTCGTCAATATGGAGGATCACGCCCTTCGGGGCAGTGATCCATAACATTTGGTTGGGCAAATTAATGCGCGTGGCGTCGTGTTAATCGCATGTGAGGGTGGCTGTTCGTGCTGGGGTACTGACCAGCCATCGGTTTCTGATGATTTCGGCTTGCGTTACCTCAACTTGAGAACGTGGTGTTGTTTCGGCGGAGCACTAGTGTCGGGTTTAATCGATTCTAAACCCCGGATGCCCCTGGTATTATCGCGTACGCGGAGTTTACTCGGGTAGGGGGGAGTGAATGTCCTAAGTGAGCGTGCCCATCTTTAAGTTTGGGGCCGGATACAACTGTTCGTTGTTATCGTAATACGCCGCGACTTTAGGAGCGTGGATTTTGACATAGGTTTTCCCTTGCCGTAATCCCACATTCACAACGTCTTTGAGCCGGTAAACATTATTAACGTCGATAATGGGCAAACTAAAAACAACTAAATCACCTGTTTCCGGGTTTGCGTATATGGGAATAGCGCTACCGGGAAAGGGGCGAGATGGGTTTGGATGAGACTAGCGGGGCCCGCAGTGGCCGAAGTTACAACGTTTGAACAAGGCTAAGAGGTATCGTGTAGCACGGAATCCTATTCATGGCTACGTTGTCAATCGAGGAACTTACATCGTGTATCATGTCGTTCATGATTTTGGCGGGTGGCCTCGATCGGTCGACAGCGGTTCTCACAGCGAGTTACAACGACTTTACTGACGGAAGTCGATCTCAATTTCAGGACCTGGATTCAAGGTTTGGTTAAGGGGTTCAAAGTGAAAGAGAGGAAAGGAAACACAAAGTGAGACACGAGATAAAGAAACCAAACGATAAAATAAATTTTAAAAATAAAAATTAAAAAAATTAAAAAAAAAAAAAATTATAAAAAAAAAATTAGATGATAAAAAATTTTTTTTGAGAGTAACTCCTCTCTACTAGATTGGTCCTAGCAGTGCTGCGGAGGAGAGAATATGGGTTGTGTCTAAGCATGGTTGCTATATGTTTTCCTAAAATGACAATAATTATGCTTGTGTGGTGCATATGGTTGTCGGTCTGTGTCAGTGGGTCGGATCTTCCCCCTTTTCCTGTCGGTGGTTTGGATTTGCCGGTTGGCACTGGCAACCCATCATGGTGCATCGTGTGCGTGTGTCAGCGTACTCCCCCTCTGGCCGTGAGGTACTACGAGCTGTGGCGCAGTGAGTGGCTCAGGGACATACGTGTGGACACCGTCTTGCAGATGCAGCATGTAGTCGACAGAGTGGAGCTTGCGGAGCTCGGAGGATGTGTTATCATGGTTTTGACATGTGAGCTGTCATGGTTCGTAGTGACGAATCCGCATGTGAGGGTGAGGAGATCGTCAGCAGCGAACTGAGGTGGTATGGTAATGCAGGAGGGCAGGGGTGTGCTCGCCAGTGGCGTGCTGGCGGCGGGTTACTGCTGCCACTGTAGGGTTGGGTGGGAGGGCATGAAAGGTCCAGGACTCTTCATGTGATGCACCTGCTGTGGTGAGGGCATCGTTTTGGTCATTTGAGGGGCTGGAGTTTGGGAGGAAACGTTTGGATGTCAGACCTGATCTGGTGTTCTCCGGAGGAATGGCAGGTGACTGAGACAGCACTTTCAGGAACTTGGAGTTTCATCAGCAGGTGTTTGTTGGACGCTGCTGTGATTTGGAGTATTGGTGTTGAGTTAGTGTTTAACTCTGTTGCTGGGTTTTCAGGTGGGGTTTCATGTCCATCTGAAGTTAGGGTGTTTACTGTCCTCTGAGAGCAAGGTGAAGCGGTGCTGTTTTCTGGGGCTGATTTGTTCAGCTTGTCACTGCCGTTCCGCCTGACAGCTAGTCAGGCTGACTCTGGTTCGTCTTCCTTTTCCCACTGATTCTCATGAGACCACTTCTCCCAGTGTCGTCCAGGTGAGCGTTGACGTCCACGCGGTTCATCCCATCGGTCATACCTCTGTTCAGGTCGAGTGTCAGCGTGTGGGTCTCGTTCTCTGTTGGACGGGAGTGCATTCCATTCTCTGTGTGGTGGCTTAGCGCTGTCTTGGCGTTGGGTGCCCTCTAGAGCCAGTTCATGGTGTTGCGTGTTGAAATCAAGAACTGCTGGGGTTTTTGTGCTCTTTTCTGAGGCCATCTTTTGTTTGTAGTAGGCCTTTTGCACCAAGTCTCGCAACTGTTGAGTGTTCATCGTTCGTGGACATGCGAGAACGCCAAGATGGTGGCTTATGCCAGGATGAAGATTCCTGAGGAAGAGAGTTTTAAAGTTCAGTTCATCTTCCATGTCAGAATCATTGCGAGTTCCAAAATATGCTTGTCTGAGTCGACTATAGTAAGCTTGAGGAGTGTCGTGACGTCCTTGTCTCGTCTCCAGGGCAGCCACTAAGCCTTGATCGGACTCAGGGTCGGCGAACTCTTTAATAAGGGCTTTTCGCAGCCGTTGGTAATCAGTCTTTGTGTTAACAGGCTGCCGGTCCAGGAAGCTGCGTACTTCAGGGCTGGATGTCGTTCGGAGTAAATAGAGTTTATCTTTGTCCGTAACGTTAGGTCGCATTTCCAGATGGAAATCAATATCTTGCAGATACGCCTGGACCGTTTGGCTGTTTGGCACGCTGGGGTTGAATTTGCTAACGTTTCGGGCGAGCTTGTCAAGGTCTTTTAGGTCCAAGCTGTGCGACGATCTGCGGCTGGCTGCAGCAGATTCTTCTGGTTCTGTCGTGATATAAAGTTCTTCAGACGGCGCTGGTGACTGTTTTAACATCACCCCCTCTGTCTTATGTTCACGTGTCAGTCCAGGCACAGGTGACTTGGTCCTGCTTGGCAGGGGTGCGGTTGGTGCACGTCCTGTCCTTGACGGCTCATGGCGTAGTTCGTAAGCGTGCTTGAGTTCCTCTTGGAAACTTTCAGACTCCTCTGTGACGTAGTCGAGCTGTTGTGTTAGGCGGCTGATCTCGTTTCTTGATTCAGCCAAATGAGCTTCGAGGGCCTTGATTCTGCTGTTTTTGTCCCTGAAGTCAGTCTTTGCCCTCTCTAGTAGCTTCTCTGCATACTGTAGCTTGTTTGCACGATCAGCAAAGTCCTCTTTGAATTGCTGCATTTCGTGGCTGGTAGCTGCTAGAGTTTCTTTTAGCCTGTTGATCTCCGCATCGGCGCCTTGCTCCACCTCATCGGTCCCTTCCTGTCGTTCACGTTCCAGCTGCTCTATGCGTCGTTGTGCGCTTGTCAGCTCCTGCTGGCGTTGTGCGGCGTGCTTGTCGCTCAGTTTGAGGGTGGCGATGAGTGTGTGACTTAAGCTTGAGGTGATCTTGGCTAATTCTTTGTGACTGTAGTTTTGACTTGGGTCTTGTCTCATGATGCTTGTGATGTTGTCATCTAGTTGGTCCTGTGTCTGATGTTGGAGTGCTTCAGCAGCTTTAGGGAGGATGCTGTTTGTTGTAGCACTTAGCCACATTTCCAGTCCTTCCCAGTGACCGACATGTTCTGGCTGGTGATACATGTTCTGGCGGTGATGGGATCTTGGACCGAACTGACACAGACCTTGGATGGGAAACAAAGCAAAACAAAAACACAAACAAAACAACAGGGGTGTGAATGTGCACAGTGTAGTGTATGCTAGTGTTGAGTGTGATTCTGTTTCTGTGGTCCTCTGTGGTGGGGTGCGTGTAATTTGCAGCTTCTGCGTAGAAATTGCGCCCACGTAGAGGCAGCACTGTTGGGAAACAGAAAGAAAAGCACACTAACAGAATGAGTACACAGGGACAATAACACTAGACCGATCTCTCTTTTAATAGCAGATTCTCTCTTCGCTTTGTTAAGTCTGATTTAGAAGGACGCTTCTAATCAGAGGATTGTAGGCGAGTTTTCTCTTTTTGTAATAAGACTGTTATTGCTATTTCAATTTTCTCCTTGATGGAGGAAAATAACAGCAATGACAGTACTTGTCCCTTAATGGCAGGATTTTACACCGCAACGCTGGTCAGCGTGTTTCGCGCGTGTTTAAAAATGTTGCCGATGTCTATCTTCTCATTGCACCTGCTTGAGGAGCCTCTGAATACCAAGCAGCCTTTTCCTCTTTAGCTTGCAGAAAAAAACCTTTTGTTTTACCTACATGACTCTTTCCAAATAGTATATTATACATTAAATGTACAGTTGTTTGTAGCAAAGAACAAGTCTTTTGCACTCTGTGAAACAGTCAGCGAGTGTACTGACACCTAGTGATTAGAAAAAGCATCAGCACAACGTTTCCTCTGAAACACAGACCCAAATAGACTTCTAGTGCATTGCCTTGACCACTCAACATTTACTATGAATAGGTTATACTCCCATGTCCTTTCATCTAATGTCTTGTGGTGTTATTCTAGTGTAGACCATAAATGGTAAATGAATACCTTGTGACGCCCGAACAGGGACTTGAACCCTGGACCCTCAGATTATCAAAGTCATGATGCTCTAATAACCGACTGAGCTATCCGGGCTCTTTCTCAAGAGCCTGCTGATGCCATGCGTTAGTCTTTTAAATGATTTCACAGCAACATCAAAGCTAACTATTGATAAAAATGCTCTGGTAAAGCACCACATTTCTTTCAATGCCAAAACAAACTATGATATGTCCAGGCAATGCATGTGATCGCTTAGTGTCAAATGGTTCAGACTTATTAAGCTATAATTTACTCATTTAATTTAAATAATGCTGAGATGAAAAAAACAAACATGCTGCTTTCGTAATGTGAAATACTTGCAGGTACTTAAATACTTTACTCTTAAGCACTATTTGTTCATAGCTTTGTTTTATTTAATATTATTTACCTGCACATTTGACAGCTGCAATTTCACTTAGTGTGAGTTGAAAATGATTGGTGTTGACTTTAAAACCATCAAATGAAGGCTAAAGCAACTTAGAAATGATCTTTAGATGCTATTAATGGTGTTGTCCAGCAATCACTGTTTGCAGTCATAGGCTGATGATACAACTTGTTGAACAATGTTTCCGGGCAACTTTTTGAACACTTGTTTATAAAATGTTGCTATTCTAACATAAATGGACACACTTTGGGCATTGTTGCCATCAACTGGCAACCAGATGAGACACAGAGCCCATGACCGATCTAAAGTATCCAGGCAGAAATTTGTTACCTATTCTGAATTGGGAAAGTTCCAAGCAACACTGCTCAAAAAAGTTGCCCTGTGTATCATCAGCCTAAGTATTACTGTAAACGTTGCATCAAAGGGCACAGTTGTTTATAGCAATCAGAGTCAGCGTATGTACTGACACCTAAGTTTTTCATGATGAGAAATAACTACAAAATGTAAAAGCACCGTGTTTGCTCTCTAAGCAGCAGAGCTACAGATAAAGCACAAGACAGAAGGAACCGAACAACAATAATTTGGATTTCTCTTTATGAATTATCCTAATGAGGCAAATCTTGTGTGCCAAATTGTACAAAGACCGGACGAACCATGCAAGGCATGACAGAGGAATACTCCCATATACGTCAACACGGCAGGGTTCAAACCCTCTCAGCCTAGCTTAGGCTCTCAAAGTTCATTGAACCTTTCAAATGGAAAAACCGCTCATAGAATTTCAACCACTTACAGTATCTAAAAAACGCGGCCAGAAGGACGGGTGGCAACGTGGAGCTGAATTTCAATGCCATCCTGAAAACACTACATGCTGTGACCTCGGATTCGCTGATGACCGGGGTTGCAGCTGCGGACACACATATAGAACAACAGAGTACTAACCACTATACGAATCACAGCTGACGAGTAGCCACTCCGCTCACTGTTGGTGCTGCTTGAGGAGCCTCTGAATACCAAGCAGCCTTTTCCTACTTTAGCTTGCAGAAAAAAACCTTTTGTTTTACCTACATGACTCTTTCCAAATAGTATATTATACATTAAATGTACTTAGTTGTTTGTAGCAAAGAACAAGTCTTTTGCACTCTGTGAAACAGTCAGCGAGTGTACTGACACCTAGTGATTAGTAAAATGTATCAGCACAATGTTTCCTCTGAAGCAGAGACCCAAATAGACTTCTAGTGCATATGCCTTGACCACTCAACATTTACTATGACGGATAGTTTATATCCTCCGTGGCTCCGCTCCTTTCATCTAATGTCCTTGTGGTGTTTTCTAGTGTAGACCAGGTAAATGAATACCTCGCCCGAACAGGGACTTGAACCCTGGACCCTCAAATTAAAAGTCTGATGTTCTACCGACTGAGCTATCCGGGCTCTTTCTCGAGAGCCTGCTGTGCAATGCATGATTTCACAGCAACATCAATAACATTGATAAAAGCTCCGGTGCACCACATTTCTTTCAATGCCAAAACATATGATATGTCCAAATGCATGTGATCGTTAGTGTAAATGCAGCTTATTAAGCTAATTATCTAATTTAAATAATGCTGAGATGAAAAAAACAAACATGCTGCTTTCGTATGGAAATACTTGCAGGTACTTAAAGCACTCTTAAGCACATTTGTTCATAGCTTTGTTTTTTTTATATTATTTACCTGCACATTTGAAGCTATACTTAGTGAGCTGAAAATGATTGGTGTTGACTTTAAAATCAAATGAAGGCAAAGCAACTTGAAATGATCTTTAGATGCTTTAATGGTGTTGAGTTGTTTGCAGTCATAGGCTGATGATACAACTTGTTGAACAATGTTTCCGGGCAACTTTTTGAACAATGTTGCTGGACAACTTTGGGCAGTGTTGCCATCAACTGGCAACCAGATGAGACACAGAGCCCATGACCGATCTAAAGTATCCAGGCAGAAATTCGTTACCTATTCTGAATGGGAAAGTTCCCAAGCAACACTGCTCAAAAAAGTTGCCCTGTGTATCATCAACCTAGGTATTACTGTAAACGTGCATCAAATGGCACAGTTGTTTATAGCAAAGAGTCAGCGTATGTACTGACACCTAGTGATTTACAAAATGTAAAAGCACCGTGTTTGCTCTCAAGCAGCAGAGCTACAGATAAAGCACAAACAGAAGGAACCGAACAAAAGAATTTGGATTTCTCTTTATGTATCCTAATGAGGCAAATCTTGTGTGCCAAATTGTACAAAGACACAATCAAAGGCATGACAGAGGAATACTCCCATTGTCGGCAGGGTTCAAACCTCAGAGCTTAGGCTCTCAAAGTTTGTTTCAAATGGAAAAACGCTCAGAGAATTTCAGGCACTTACATTGTCTAAAAAACGCGGTAGAATGACGGGTGGCAACGTGGAGCTGAATTTCAATGCCATCCTGAAAAACCTGCCGTGACCCGGATTCGAACCGGGGTTGCTGCGGCCACAACACAGAGTACTAACCACTATACGATCACGGCACGATACCACTCTGCCACTGTTGGTGCTGCTTGAGGAGCCTCTGAATACCAAGCAGCCTTTTCCTCTTTAGCTTGCAGAAAAAAACCTTTTGTTTTACCTACATGACTCTTTCCAAATAGTATATTATACATTAAATGTACAGTTGTTTGTAGCAAAGAACAAGTCTTTTGCACTCTGTGAAACAGTCAGCGAGTGTACTGACACCTAGTGATTAGAAAAAGCATCAGCAAACGTATTCCTCTGAACACAGACCCAAATAGACTTCTAGTGCATTGCCTTGACCACTCAACATTTACTATGAATAGGTTATACTCCCATGTCCTTTCATCTAATGTCTTGTGGTGTTATTCTAGTGTAGACCAGGTAAATGAGTACCTCGCCCGAACAGGGACTTGAACCCTGGACCCTCAGATTAAAAGTCTGATGCTCTACCGACTGAGCTATCCGGGCTCTTTCTCGAGAGCCTGCTGTGCCATGCAGGATTTCACAGCAACATCAATAACATTGATAAAAGCTCCGGTGCACCACATTTCTTTCAATGCCAAAACATATGATATGTCCAAATGCATGTGATCGTTAGTGTAAATGCAGCTTATTAAGCTAATTATCTAATTTAAATAATGCTGAGATGAAAAAAACAAACATGCTGCTTTCGTATGGAAATACTTGCAGGTACTTAAAGCACTCTTAAGCACATTTGTTCATAGTTTGTTTTTTTATATTATTTACCTGCACATTTGAGCTATACTTAGTGTGTTGTTTTTAATTCATTCTATGCCTGCACTCACTTGAAATGATCACATGATGCTGAATGATTGGAGTTGACTTTAAGAATCACAATGAAGGCAAAGCAACTTGAAATCATCAGAGATTACTTTAGAGTTGTTTAATGGTGTTGAGTTCAGGTTGCAGTCATAGGCTGGGATGATCAACTTGTTGACAATGTTTCCGGGAAGAGGCAACTTCAAGCTTCTCAAAATTGAAAATGTGTGCTGGACAACATTTACGGCACGCAGCTGTTGCCATCAACTGGCAACCGGATGAGACACATAGAAGCCCAGTGACGCGCACGATCCAAAGTATCCACCTGTTGCTCTAGAGCGAATTCGTTACCTTTCTGAATGGGAAAGTTCCAAGCAACACTGACTCAAAAAAGTGCCCTGTGTATCCTAACCTAGGTATTACAATTGTAAACGTGCAAAGAACAAAGGAGCAGGCATGTTTATAGCAAAGAGTCAGCGTAGACTGTACTGACACAACTAAAGCGTTTCATGTTACAAAATGTAAAAAAACCTGTTTGCTCTCAAGCAGCAGAGCTTTCACAGATAAAGCACATAACAGAAGGAACCGAACAAAAGAATTTGGATTTCTCTTTATGTATCCTAATGAGGCAAAATCTTGTGTGCTGCAACTTTCAATGCCATACAAAGCACAATCAGCGTAAGGCATGGACAGAGGAATACTAGACCCATTGTCGGCAGGGTTCAAACCTCAGATCGCTTAGGCTCTCAAAGGTTTGTTTCAATGAGATGAACCCGCTCAGATCGAATTTCAGGCACTTACAGTTGTCTAAAAAACGCGGTAGAATGACGGGTGGCTCAACGTGGATTCAGCTGAATTTTACAATGCCATCCTGAAAAACTGCCGTGAACCCGGATTCGAACTTCGGGGTTTGCTGCGGCCACATCACAGAGTCTGAAACCAGAGCTATACGATCACGGCACGATGCCAGCTCTGCCACTGTTGGTGCTGCTTGAGAGCCCAATACCAAGCAGCCTCTTTAGCTCTTTAGCTTGCAGCAAAATGTAAACCTCTGTGGTGTTATTACCAGTACATGACTCTTTCTCAAATAGTATATTATACCTCATTGAAATGTACAGTTGTTTGTAGCACCGACAGAAGCAAGTCTTTTGCACTCTGGATTTTCAGAGCTGAACAGTCAGCATGTACTGATTTGCACCTAGTGATTAGAAAAAGCATCAGCACAACGTTTCCTCTGAAACACAGACCCAAATAGCTTCTGTGCATTGCCTTTGACCACTCACATTTACTATGAATAGGTTATACTCCCATGCATCCTTTCATCTAATGTCTTGTGGTGTTATTCTAGTGTAGAGCCAGGTAAATGATACCTCGCCCGAACAGGGAGACTTGAACTGCTGGACAATTTGGTTAGGAAATCTGATGCTATCTACCGAACTGAGCTATCATGTGTTCGGGCTTTGTCTCGAGATTGCTGTGCACACTGCTCATGCAGGATTTCACAGCACATGCAAATGGGAGTGTTTGATAAGGAGTCAGCTCCGATGCACCACATGTTCTGAGTTCAATGCAAAACATATGATATGGATCCAACATGCATGTGATTGCCGTTAGTGTAAATGCAGCTTATTAAGCTAATTTCTAATTTAAATACATGCCACTGAGATGACCAGAAAAAGCATTGCAACCATGCTGCTTTCGTATGGAAATTTGCAGGTACTTAAAACACTCTTAAGCACTTTGTTCATAGTTTTGCTTTTTCTTTATATTATTTACCTGCATACTCTTGAAGCTATACTTAGTGTAGTTGAAAACAGATTGGTCAGTTGACTTTAAAATCAAAGAGGCAAAGCAACTAGTTTGAAATGATCTTTGAGATGCTTTACATGGTGTTGAGTTGCAGTTTTCGCAGTCATAGGCTATGATAACTACTTCTGTTGACAATGTTTGGACCTATCCGGGCACTTTTTGAACAATGTTTGGACAACTCTTTTATTGTTGCCATAACTGGCAACCAGATGAGACAAGAGCTTGGCATGCCGATCTAAAGTATCCAGCAGAAATTTGTTACCTATTCTGAATGGGACGTTCAGTAGCCAAGCAAGGGTTCTGCTAAAAAAGTTGCCCTGTGTATCATTAGCAGCCCTAAGTATTACTGTAAACGTGCATCGCAAAGGGCACATGTTGTTTTGTCAAAGAGTCAGTCGTATGTACTGAAACACCTAGTGATTTAACAAAATGTAAAAGCACTGCGTGGATTGTGCCCTGCTCCAGCAGCAGCCCAGCTACAGATAAAGCACAAAGTATACCTCTGAGAAGGAACCGCTCAAAAGAATTGGATTTCTCCATCTATCAGCTATCCTACATGAGGCTGTTAAATGCTAAACAGTCAGCGCTGTGTAAATTGTACAAAGACACAACCAAAGCTGACCGAGGAATACTCTCTCATTGTCGGCAGGGTTGAATACCCCAGAGAATTCTTGATGGCTCTCAAAGTTCGTTTCAAAGGGAACGCTCACTATCTAACCATTGTCGGTTCCCTGAGAAACGCGGCAGAAGGACGGGTGATCGCAACGTGGAGCTGAATTTCAATGCCATCCTAAAAAAAACCTGCCGTTCAGACCCGGATTCGAACCGGGGTGCATGCGGCCTCAACACAGAGCTAACCACTATACGATCACGGCACGATACCACTCTGCCACTGTGAGCCCGGTGCTTCAGCTTGAGGAGCCTCTGATACCAAGCAGCCTTTCCTCTTTAGCTGCTGCAGGAGCCTCTGAATACCAAGCAGTTTTCCTCTTTAACCTTTTGTTTTACCTACATGACTCTTTCCAAATAGTATATTATACATTAAATGTACAGTTGTTTGTAGCAAAGAACAAGTCTTTTGCACTCTGTGAAACAGTCAGCGAGTGTACTGACACCTAGTGATTAGAAAATGTATCAGCACAATGTTTCCTCTGAAGCAGAGACCCAAATAGACTTCTAGTGCATTGCCTTGACCACTCAACATTTACTATGAATAGTTTATACTCCCATGTCCTTTCATCTAATGTCTTGTGGTGTTATTCTAGTGTAGACCAGGTAAATGAATACCTCGCCCGAACAGGGACTTGAACCCTGGACCCTCAAATTAAAAGTCTGATGTTCTACCGACTGAGCTATCCGGGCTCTTTCTCGAGAGCCTGCTGTGCAATGCAGGATTTCACAGCAACATCAATAACATTGATAAAAGCTCCGGTGCACCACATTTCTTTCAATGCCAAAACATGTGATATGTCCAAATGCATGTGATCGTTAGTGTAAATGCAGATTATTAAGCTAATTATCTAATTTAAATAATGCTGAGATGAAAAAAACAAACATGCTGCTTTCGTATGGAAATACTTGCAGGTACTTAAAGCACTCTTAAGCACATTTGTTCATAGCTTTGTTTTTTTTATATTATTTACCTGCACATTTGAAGCTATACTTAGTGAGTTGAAAATGATTGGTGTTGACTTTAAAATCAAATGAAGGCAAAGCAACTTGAAATGATCTTTAGATGCTTTAATGGTGTTGAGTTGTTTGCAGTCATAGGCTGATGATACAACTTGTTGAACAATGTTTACGGGCAACTTTTTGAACAATGTTGCTGGACAACTTTGGGCAGTGTTGCCATCAACTGGCAACCAGATGAGACACAGAGCCCATGACCGATCTAAAGTATCCAGGCAGAAATTTGTTACCTATTCTAAATGGGAAAGTTCCCAAGCAACACTGCTCAAAAAAGTTGCCCTGTGTATCATCAACCTAGGTATTACTGTAAACGTGCATCAAAGGGCACAGTTGTTTATAGCAAAGAGTCAGCGTATGTACTGTATGTATGTAGCGTATGTATGACACCTAGTGATTTACAAAATGTAAAAGCACCGTGTTTGCTCTCAAGCAGCAGAGCTACAGATAAAGCACAAACAGAAGGAACCGAACAAAAGAATTTGGATTTCTCTTTATGTATCCTAATGAGGCAAATCTTGTGTGCCAAATTGTACAAAGACACAACCAAAGGCATGACAGAGGAATACTCCCATTGTCGGCAGGGTTCAAACCTCAGAGCTTAGGCTCTCAAAGTTCGTTTCAAATGGAAAAACGCTCATAGAATTTCAGCCACTTACAGTATCTAAAAAACGCGGCAGAAGGACGGGTGGCAACGTGGAGCTGAATTTCAATGCCATCCTGAAAAACCTGCCGTGACCCGGATTCGAACCGGGGTTGCTGCGGCCACAACACAGAGTACTAACCACTATACGATCACGGCACGATACCACTCTGCCACTGTTGGTGCTGCTTGAGGAGCCTCTGAATACCAAGCAGCCTTTTCCTCTTTAGCTTGCAGAAAAAAACCTTTTGTTTTACCTACATGACTCTTTCCAAATAGTATATTATACATTAAATGTACAGTTGTTTGTAGCAAAGAACAAGTCTTTTGCACTCTGTGAAACAGTCAGCGAGTGTACTGACACCTAGTGATTAGAAAATGTATCAGCACAATGTTTCCTCTGAAGCAGAGACCCAAATAGACTTCTAGTGCATTGCCTTGACCACTCAACATTTACTATGAATAGGTTATACTCCCATGCCCTTTCATCTAATGTCTTGTGGTGTTATTCTAGTGTAGACCAGGTAAATGAGTACCTTGCCTGAACAGGGACTTGAACCCTGGACCCTCAGATTAAAAGTCTGATGCTCTACCGACTGAGCTATACGGGCTCTTTCTCGAGAGCCTGCTGTGCAATGCAGGATTTCACAGCAACATCAATAACATTGATAAAAGCTCCGGTGCACCACATTTCTTTCAATGCCAAAACATGTGATATGTCCAAATGCATGTGATCTTTAGTGTAAATGCAGATTATTAAGCTAATTATCTAATTTAAATAATGCTGAGATGAAAAAACAAACATGCTGCTTTCGTATGGAAATACTTGCAGGTACTTAAAGCACTCTTAAGCACATTTGTTCATAGCTTTGTTTTTTTTATATTATTTACCTGCACATTTGAAGCTATACTTAGTGAGTTGAAAATGATTGGTGTTGACTTTAAAATCAAATGAAGGCAAAGCAACTTGAAATGATCTTTAGATGCTTTAATGGTGTTGAGTTGTTTGCAGTCATAGGCTGATGATACAACTTGTTGAACAATGTTTCCGGGCAACTTTTTGAACAATGTTGCTGGACAACTTTGGGCATTGTTGCCATCAACTGGCAACCAGATGAGACACAGAGCCCATGACCGATCTAAAGTATCCAGGCAGAAATTTGTTACCTATTCTGAATGGGAAAGTTCCAAGCAACACTGCTCAAAAAAGTTGCCCTGTGTATCATCAGCCTAAGTATTACTGTAAACGTGCATCAAAGGGCACAGTTGTTTATAGCAAAGAGTCAGCGTATGTACTGACACCTAGTGATTTACAAAATGTAAAAGCACCGTGTTTGCTCTCAAGCAGCAGAGCTACAGATAAAGCACAAACAGAAGGAACCGAACAAAAGAATTTGGATTTCTCTTGATGTATCCTAATGAGGCAAATCTTGTGTGCCAAATTGTACAAAGACACAACCAAAGGCATGACAGAGGAATACTCCCATTGTCGGCAGGGTTCAAACCTCAGAGCTTAGGCTCTCAAAGTTCGTTTCAAATGGAAAAACGCTCATAGAATTTCAACCACTTACAGTATCTAAAAAACGCGGCAGAAGGACGGGTGGCAACGTGGAGCTGAATTTCAATGCCATCCTAAAAAAAACCTGCCGTGACCCGGATTCGAACCGGGGTTGCTGCGGCCACAACACAGAGTACTAACCACTATACGATCACGGCACGATACCACTCTGCCACTGTTGGTGCTGCTTGAGGAGCCTCTGAATACCAAGCAGCCTTTTCCTCTTTAGCTTGCAGAAAAAAACCTTTTGTTTTACCTACATGACTCTTTCCAAATAGTATATTATACATTAAATGTACAGTTGTTTGTAGCAAAGAACAAGTCTTTTGCACTCTGTGAAACAGTCAGCGAGTGTACTGACACCTAGTGATTAGAAAATGTATCAGCACAATGTTTCCTCTGAAGCAGAGACCCAAATAGACTTCTAGTGCATTGCCTTGACCACTCAACATTTACTATGAATAGGTTATACTCCCATGTCCTTTCATCTAATGTCTTGTGGTGTTATTCTAGTGTAGACCAGGTAAATGAATACCTCGCCCGAACAGGGACTTGAACCCTGGACCCTCAGATTAAAAGTCTGATGCTCTACCGACTGAGCTATCCGGGCTCTTTCTCGAGAGCCTGCTGTGCCAATGCAGGATTTCACAGCAACATCAATAACATTGATAAAAGCTCTGGTGCACCACATTTCTTTCAATGCCAAAACATGTGATATGTCCAAATGCATGTGATCGTTAGTGTAAATGCAGATTATTAAGCTAATTATCTAATTTAAATAATGCTGAGATGAAAAAAACAAACATGCTGCTTTCGTATGGAAATACTTGCAGGTACTTAAAGCACTCTTAAGCACATTTGTTCATAGCTTTGTTTTTTTAATATTATTTACCTGCACATTTGAAGCTATACTTAGTGAGTTGAAAATGATTGGTGTTGACTTTAAAATCAAATGAAGGCAAAGCAACTTGAAATGATCTTTAGATGCTTTAATGGTGTTGAGTTGTTTGCAGTCATAGGCTGATGATACAACTTGTTGAACAATGTTTCCGGGCAACTTTTTGAACAATGTTGCTGGACAACTTTGGGCAGTGTTGCCATCAACTGGCAACCAGATGAGACACAGAGCCCATGACCGATCTAAAGTATCCAGGCAGAAATTTGTTACCTATTCTGAATGGGAAAGTTCCAAGCAACACTGCTCAAAAAAGTTGCCCTGTGTATCATCAGCCTAAGTATTACTGTAAACGTGCATCAAAGGGCACAGTTGTTTATAGCAAAGAGTCAGCGTATGTACTGACACCTAGTGATTTACAAAATGTAAAAGCACCGTGTTTGCTCTCAAGCAGCAGAGCTACAGATAAAGCACAAACAGAAGGAACCGAACAAAAGAATTTGGATTTCTCTTTATGTATCCTAATGAGGCAAATCTTGTGTGCCAAATTGTACAAAGACACAACCAAAGGCATGACAGAGGAATACTCCCATTGTCGGCAGGGTTCAAACCTCAGAGCTTAGGCTCTCAAAGTTCGTTTCAAATGGAAAAACGCTCATAGAATTTCAGCCACTTACAGTATCTAAAAAACGCGGCAGAAGGACGGGTGGCAACGTGGAGCTGAATTTCAATGCCATCCTGAAAAACCTGCCGTGACCCGGATTCGAACCGGGGTTGCTGCGGCCACAACACAGAGTACTAACCACTATACGATCACGGCACGATACCACTCTGCCACTGTTGGTGCTGCTTGAGGAGCCTCTGAATACCAAGCAGCCTTTTCCTCTTTAGCTTGCAGAAAAAAACCTTTTGTTTTACCTACATGACTCTTTCCAAATAGTATATTATACATTAAATGTACAGTTGTTTGTAGCAAAGAACAAGTCTTTTGCACTCTGTGAAACAGTCAGCGAGTGTACTGACACCTAGTGATTAGAAAAAGTATCAGCACAATGTTTCCTCTGAAGCAGAGACCCAAATAGACTTCTAGTGCATTGCCTTGACCACTCAACATTTACTATGAATAGGTTATACTCCCATGTCCTTTCATCTAATGTCTTGTGGTGTTATTCTAGTGTAGACCAGGTAAATGAATACCTCGCCCGAACAGGGACTTGAACCCTGGACCCTCAGATTAAAAGTCTGATGCTCTACCGACTGAGCTATCCGGGCTCTTTCTCGAGAGCCTGCTGTGCCATGCAGGATTTCACAGCAACATCAATAACATTGATAAAAGCTCCGGTGCACCACATTTCTTTCAATGCCAAAACATATGATATGTCCAAATGCATGTGATCGTTAGTGTAAATGCAGATTATTAAGCTAATTATCTAATTTAAATAATGCTGAGATGAAAAAAACAAACATGCTGCTTTCGTATGGAAATACTTGCAGGTACTTAAAGCACTCTTAAGCACATTTGTTCATAGCTTTGTTTTTTTATATTATTTACCTGCATATTTGAAGCTATACTTAGTGAGTTGAAAATGATTGGTGTTGACTTTAAAATCAAATGAAGGCAAAGCAACTTGAAATGATCTTTAGATGCTTTAATGGTGTTGAGTTGTTTGCAGTCATAGGCTGATGATACAACTTGTTGAACAATGTTTCCGGGCAACTTTTTGAACAATGTTGCTGGACAACTTTGGGCAGTGTTGCCATCAACTGGCAACCAGATGAGACACAGAGCCCATGACCGATCTAAAGTATCCAGGCAGAAATTTGTTACCTATTCTGAATGGGAAAGTTCCCAAGCAACACTGCTCAAAAAAGTTGCCCTGTGTATCATCAACCTAGGTATTACTGTAAACGTGCATCAAAGGGCACAGTTGTTTATAGCAAAGAGTCAGCGTATGTACTGACACCTAGTGATTTACAAAATGTAAAAGCACCGTGTTTGCTCTCAAGCAGCAGAGCTACAGATAAAGCACAAACAGAAGGAACCGAACAAAAGAATTTGGATTTCTCTTTATGTATCCTAATGAGGCAAATCTTGTGTGCCAAATTGTACAAAGACACAACCAAAGGCATGACAGAGGAATACTCCCATTGTCGGCAGGGTTCAAACCTCAGAGCTTAGGCTCTCAAAGTTCGTTTCAAATGGAAAAACGCTCATAGAATTTCAGCCACTTACAGTATCTAAAAAACGCGGCAGAAGGACGGGTGGCAACGTGGAGCTGAATTTCAATGCCATCCTGAAAAACCTGCCGTGACCCGGATTCGAACCGGGGTTGCTGCGGCCACAACACAGAGTACTAACCACTATACGATCACGGCACGATACCACTCTGCCACTGTTGGTGCTGCTTGAGGAGCCTCTGAATACCAAGCAGCCTTTTCCTCTTTAGCTTGCAGAAAAAAACCTTTTGTTTTACCTACATGACTCTTTCCAAATAGTATATTATACATTAAATGTACAGTTGTTTGTAGCAAAGAACAAGTCTTTTGCACTCTGTGAAACAGTCAGCGAGTGTACTGACACCTAGTGATTAGAAAATGTGTCAGCACAATGTTTCCTCTGAAGCACAGACCCAAATAGACTTCTAGTGCATTGCCTTGACCACTCAACATTTACTATGAATAGGTTATACTCCCATGTCCTTTCATCTAATGTCTTGTGGTGTTATTCTAGTGTAGACCAGGTAAATGAATACCTCGCCCGAACAGGGACTTGAACCCTGGACCCTCAGATTAAAAGTCTGATGCTCTACCGACTGAGCTATCCGGGCTCTTTCTCGAGAGCCTGCTGTGCCATGCAGGATTTCACAGCAACATCAATAACATTGATAAAAGCTCTGGTGCACCACATTTCTTTCAATGCCAAAACATATGATATGTCCAAATGCATGTGATCGTTAGTGTAAATGCAGATTATTAAGCTAATTATCTAATTTAAATAATGCTGAGATGAAAAAAACAAACATGCTGCTTTCGTATGGAAATACTTGCAGGTACTTAAAGCACTCTTAAGCACATTTGTTCATAGCTTTGTTTTTTTAATATTATTTACCTGCACATTTGAAGCTATACTTAGTGAGTTGAAAATGATTGGTGTTGACTTTAAAATCAAATGAAGGCAAAGCAACTTGAAATGATCTTTAGATGCTTTAATGGTGTTGAGTTGTTTGCAGTCATAGGCTGATGATACAACTTGTTGAACAATGTTTCCGGGCAACTTTTTGAACAATGTTGCTGGACAACTTTGGGCATTGTTGCCATCAACTGGCAACCAGATGAGACACAGAGCCCATGACCGATCTAAAGTATCCAGGCAGAAATTTGTTACCTATTCTGAATGGGAAAGTTCCAAGCAACACTGCTCAAAAAAGTTGCCCTGTGTATCATCAACCTAGGTATTACTGTAAACGTGCATCAAAGGGCACAGTTGTTTATAGCAAAGAGTCAGCGTATGTACTGACACCTAGTGATTTACAAAATGTAAAAGCAACGTGTTTGCTCTCAAGCAGCAGAGCTACAGATAAAGCACAAACAGAAGGAACCGAACAAAAGAATTTGGATTTCTCTTTATGTATCCTAATGAGGCAAATCTTGTGTGCCAAATTGTACAAAGACACAACCAAAGGCATGACAGAGGAATACTCCCATTGTCGGCAGGGTTCAAACCTCAGAGCTTAGGCTCTCAAAGTTTGTTTCAAGTGGAAAAACGCTCAGAGAATTTCAGGCACTTACAGTATCTAAAAAACGCGGCAGAAGGACGGGTGGCAACGTGGAGCTGAATTTCAATGCCATCCTGAAAAACCTGCCGTGACCCGGATTCGAACCGGGGTTGCTGCGGCCACAACACAGAGTACTAACCACTATACGATCACGGCACGATACCACTCTGCCACTGTTGGTGCTGCTTGAGGAGCCTCTGAATACCAAGCAGCCTTTTCCTCTTTAGCTTGCAGAAAAAAACCTTTTGTTTTACCTACATGACTCTTTCCAAATAGTATATTATACATTAAATGTACAGTTGTTTGTAGCAAAGAACAAGTCTTTTGCACTCTGTGAAACAGTCAGCGAGTGTACTGACACCTAGTGATTAGAAAAAGTATCAGCACAATGTTTCCTCTGAAGCACAGACCCAAATAGACTTCTAGTGCATTGCCTTGACCACTCAACATTTACTATGAATAGGTTATACTCCCATGTCCTTTCATCTAATGTCTTGTGGTGTTATTCTAGTGTAGACCAGGTAAATGAATACCTCGCCCGAACAGGGACTTGAACCCTGGACCCTCAGATTAAAAGTCTGATGCTCTACCGACTGAGCTATCCGGGCTCTTTCTCGAGAGCCTGCTGTGCATGCAGGATTTCACAGCAACATCAATAACATTGATAAAAGCTCTGGTGCACCACATTTCTTTCAATGCCAAAACATGTGATATGTCCAAATGCATGTGATCGTTAGTGTAAATGCAGATTATTAAGCTAATTATCTAATTTAAATAATGCTGAGATGAAAAAAACAAACATGCTGCTTTCGTATGGAAATACTTGCAGGTACTTAAAGCACTCTTAAGCACATTTGTTCATAGCTTTGTTTTTTTATATTATTTACCTGCACATTTGAAGCTATACTTAGTGAGTTGAAAACGATTGGTGTTGACTTTAAAATCAAATGAAGGCAAAGCAACTTGAAATGATCTTTAGATGCTTTAATGGTGTTGAGTTGTTTGCAGTCATAGGCTGATGATACAACTTGTTGAACAATGTTTACGGGCAACTTTTTGAACAATGTTGCTGGACAACTTTGGGCATTGTTGCCATCAACTGGCAACCAGATGAGACACAGAGCCATGACCGATCTAAAGTATCCAGGCAGAAATTTGTTACCTATTCTGAATGGGAAAGTTCCAAGCAACACTGCTCAAAAAAGTTGCCCTGTGTATCATCAGCCTAAGTATTACTGTAAACGTGCATCAAAGGGCACAGTTGTTTATAGCAAAGAGTCAGCGTATGTACTGACACCTAGTGATTTACAAAATGTAAAAGCACCGTGTTTGCTCTCAAGCAGCAGAGCTACAGATAAAGCACAAACAGAAGGAACCGAACAAAAGAATTTGGATTTCTCTTTATGTATCCTAATGAGGCAAATCTTGTGTGCCAAATTGTACAAAGACACAACCAAAGGCATGACAGAGGAATACTCCCATTGTCGGCAGGGTTCAAACCTCAGAGCTTAGGCTCTCAAAGTTCGTTTCAAATGGAAAAACGCTCATAGAATTTCAGCCACTTACAGTATCTAAAAAACGCGGCAGAAGGACGGGTGGCAACGTGGAGCTGAATTTCAATGCCATCCTGAAAAACCTGCCGTGACCCGGATTCGAACCGGGGTTGCTGCGGCCACAACACAGAGTACTAACCACTATACGATCACGGCACGATACCACTCTGCCACTGTTGGTGCTGCTTGAGGAGCCTCTGAATACCAAGCAGCCTTTTCCTCTTTAGCTTGCAGAAAAAAACCTTTTGTTTTACCTACATGACTCTTTCCAAATAGTATATTATACATTAAATGTACAGTTGTTTGTAGCAAAGAACAAGTCTTTTGCACTCTGTGAAACAGTCAGCGAGTGTACTGACACCTAGTGATTAGAAAATGTATCAGCACAATGTTTCCTCTGAAGCAGAGACCCAAATAGATTCCTAGTGTATTGCCTTGACCACTCAACATTTACTATGAATAGTTTATACTCCCATGTCCTTTCATCTAATGTCTTGTGGTGTTATTCTAGTGTAGACCAGGTAAATGAATACCTCGCCCAAACAGGGACTTGAACCCTGGACCCTCAGATTAAAAGTCTGATGCTCTACCGACTGAGCTATCCGGGCTCTTTCTCGAGAGCCTGCTGTGCCATGCAGGATTTCACAGCAACATCAATAACATTGATAAAAGCTCTGGTGCACCACATTTCTTTCAATGCCAAAACATATGATATGTCCAAATGCATGTGATCGTTAGTGTAAATGCAGATTATTAAGCTAATTATCTAATTTAAATAATGCTGAGATGAAAAAAACAAACATGCTGCTTTCGTATGGAAATACTTGCAGGTACTTAAAGCACTCTTAAGCACATTTGTTCATAGCTTTGTTTTTTTATATTATTTACCTGCACATTTGAAGCTATACTTAGTGAGTTGAAAATGATGGGTGTTGACTTTAAAATCAAATGAAGGCAAAGCAACTTGAAATGATCTTTAGATGCTTTAATGGTGTTGAGTTGTTTGCAGTCATAGGCTGATGATACAACTTGTTGAACAATGTTTCCGGGCAACTTTTTGAACAATGTTGCTGGACAACTTTGGGCATTGTTGCCATCAACTGGCAACCAGATGAGACACAGAGCCCATGACCGATCTAAAGTATCCAGGCAGAAATTTGTTACCTATTCTGAATGGGAAAGTTCCAAGCAACACTGCTCAAAAAAGTTGCCCTGTGTATCATCAGCCTAAGTATTACTGTAAACGTGCATCAAAGGGCACAGTTGTTTATAGCAAAGAGTCAGCGTATGTACTGACACCTAGTGATTTACAAAATGTAAAAGCACCGTGTTTGCTCTCAAGCAGCAGAGCTACAGATAAAGCACAAACAGAAGGAACCGAACAAAAGAATTTGGATTTCTCTTTATGTATCCTAATGAGGCAAATCTTGTGTGCCAAATTGTACAAAGACACAACCAAAGGCATGACAGAGGAATACTCCCATTGTCGGCAGGGTTCAAACCTCAGAGCTTAGGCTCTCAAAGTTCGTTTCAAATGGAAAAACGCTCATAGAATTTCAGCCACTTACAGTATCTAAAAAACGCGGCAGAAGGACGGGTGGCAACGTGGAGCTGAATTTCAATGCCATCCTGAAAAACCTGCCGTGACCCGGATTCGAACCGGGGTTGCTGCGGCCACAACACAGAGTACTAACCACTATACGATCACGGCACGATACCACTCTGCCACTGTTGGTGCTGCTTGAGGAGCCTCTGAATACCAAGCAGCCTTTTCCTCTTTAGCTTGCAGAAAAAAACCTTTTGTTTTACCTACATGACTCTTTCCAAATAGTATATTATACATTAAATGTACAGTTGTTTGTAGCAAAGAACAAGTCTTTTGCACTCTGTGAAACAGTCAGCGAGTGTACTGACACCTAGTGATTAGAAAAAGTATCAGCACAATGTTTCCTCTGAAGCACAGACCCAAATAGACTTCTAGTGCATTGCCTTGACCACTCAACATTTACTATGAATAGGTTATACTCCCATGTCCTTTCATCTAATGTCTTGTGGTGTTATTCTAGTGTAGACCAGGTAAATGAATACCTCGCCCGAACAGGGACTTGAACCCTGGACCCTCAGATTAAAAGTCTGATGCTCTACCGACTGAGCTATCCGGGCTCTTTCTCGAGAGCCTGCTGTGCCATGCAGGATTTCACAGCAACATCAATAACATTGATAAAAGCTCTGGTGCACCACATTTCTTTCAATGCCAAAACATGTGATATGTCCAAATGCATGTGATCGTTAGTGTAAATGCAGATTATTAAGCTAATTATCTAATTTAAATAATGCTGAGATGAAAAAAACAAACATGCTGCTTTCGTATGGAAATACTTACAGGTACTTAAAGCACTCTTAAGCACATTTGTTCATAGCTTTGTTTTTTTAATATTATTTACCTGCACATTTGAAGCTATACTTAGTGAGTTGAAAACGATTGGTGTTGACTTTAAAATCAAATGAAGGCAAAGCAACTTGAAATGATCTTTAGATGCTTTAATGGTGTTGAGTTGTTTGCAGTCATAGGCTGATGATACAACTTGTTGAACAATGTTTACGGGCAACTTTTTGAACAATGTTGCTGGACAACTTTGGGCAGTGTTGCCATCAACTGGCAACCAGATGAGACACAGAGCCCATGACCGATCTAAAGTATCCAGGCAGAAATTTGTTACCTATTCTAAATGGGAAAGTTCCCAAGCAACACTGCTCAAAAAAGTTGCCCTGTGTATCATCAACCTAGGTATTACTGTAAACGTGCATCAAAGGGCACAGTTGTTTATAGCAAAGAGTCAGCGTATGTACTGACACCTAGTGATTTACAAAATGTAAAAGCACCGTGTTTGCTCTCAAGCAGCAGAGCTACAGATAAAGCACAAACAGAAGGAACCGAACAAAAGAATTTGGATTTCTCTTTATGTATCCTAATGAGGCAAATCTTGTGTGCCAAATTGTACAAAGACACAACCAAAGGCATGACAGAGGAATACTCCCATTGTCGGCAGGGTTCAAACCTCAGAGCTTAGGCTCTCAAAGTTCGTTTCAAATGGAAAAAACGCTCATAGAATTTCAGCCACTTACAGTGTCTAAAAAACGCGGTAGAAGGACGGGTGGCAACGTGGAGCTGAATTTCAATGCCATCCTGAAAAACCTGCCGTGACCCGGATTCGAACCGGGGTTGCTGCGGCCACAACACAGAGTACTAACCACTATACGATCACGGCACGATACCACTCTGCCACTGTTGGTGCTGCTTGAGGAGCCTCTGAATACCAAGCAGCCTTTTCCTCTTTAGCTTGCAGAAAAAAACCTTTTGTTTTACCTACATGACTCTTTCCAAATAGTATATTATACATTAAATGTACAGTTGTTTGTAGCAAAGAACAAGTGGAGTCAGCGAGTGGAGTCTTTTGCACTCTGTGAAACAGTCAGCGAGTGTACTGACACCTAGTGATTAGAAAAAGTATCAGCACAATGTTTCCTCTGAAGCACAGACCCAAATAGACTTCTAGTGCATTGCCTTGACCACTCAACATTTACTATGAATAGGTTATACTCCCATGTCCTTTCATCTAATGTCTTGTGGTGTTATTCTAGTGTAGACCAGGTAAATGAATACCTCGCCCGAACAGGGACTTGAACCCTGGACCCTCAAATTAAAAGTCTGATGTTCTACCGACTGAGCTACCCGGGCTCTTTCTCGAGAGCCTGCTGTGCAATGCATGATTTCACAGCAACATCAATAACATTGATAAAAGCTCCGGTGCACCACATTTCTTTCAATGCCAAAACATATGATATGTCCAAATGCATGTGATCGTTAGTGTAAATGCAGCTTATTAAGCTAATTATCTAATTTAAATAATGCTGAGATGAAAAAAACAAACATGCTGCTTTCGTATGGAAATACTTGCAGGTACTTAAAGCACTCTTAAGCACATTTGTTCATAGTTTTGTTTTTTTATATTATTTACCTGCATATTTGAAGCTATACTTAGTGAGTTGAAAACGATTGGTGTTGACTTTAAAATCAAATGAAGGCAAAGCAACTTGAAATGATCTTTAGATGCTTTAATGGTGTTGAGTTGTTTGCAGTCATAGGCTGATGATACAACTTGTTGAACAATGTTTCCGGGCAACTTTTTGAACAATGTTGCTGGACAACTTTGGGCATTGTTGCCATCAACTGGCAACCAGATGAGACACAGAGCCCATGACCGATCTAAAGTATCCAGGCAGAAATTTGTTACCTATTCTGAATGGGAAAGTTCCAAGCAACACTGCTCAAAAAAGTTGCCCTGTGTATCATCAGCCTAAGTATTACTGTAAACGTGCATCAAAGGGCACAGTTGTTTATAGCAAAGAGTCAGCGTATGTACTGACACCTAGTGATTTACAAAATGTAAAAGCACCGTGTTTGCTCTCAAGCAGCAGAGCTACAGATAAAGCACAAACAGAAGGAACCGAACAAAAGAATTTGGATTTCTCTTTATGTATCCTAATGAGGCAAATCTTGTGTGCCAAATTGTACAAAGACACAACCAAAGGCATGACAGAGGAATACTCCCATTGTCGGCAGGGTTCAAACCTCAGAGCTTAGGCTCTCAAAGTTCGTTTCAAATGGAAAAACGCTCATAGAATTTCAGCCACTTACAGTATCTAAAAAACGCGGCAGAAGGACGGGTGGCAACGTGGAGCTGAATTTCAATGCCATCCTGAAAAACCTGCCGTGACCCGGATTCGAACCGGGGTTGCTGCGGCCACAACACAGAGTACTAACCACTATACGATCACGGCACGATACCACTCTGCCACTGTTGGTGCTGCTTGAGGAGCCTCTGAATACCAAGCAGCCTTTTCCTCTTTAGCTTGCAGAAAAAAACCTTTTGTTTTACCTACATGACTCTTTCCAAATAGTATATTATACATTAAATGTACAGTTGTTTGTAGCAAAGAACAAGTCTTTTGCACTCTGTGAAACAGTCAGCGAGTGTACTGACACCTAGTGATTAGAAAATGTATCAGCACAATGTTTCCTCTGAAGCAGAGACCCAAATAGACTTCTAGTGCATTGCCTTGACCACTCAACATTTACTATGAATAGTTTATACTCCCATGTCCTTTCATCTAATGTCTTGTGGTGTTATTCTAGTGTAGACCAGGTAAATGAATACCTCGCCCGAAACAGGGACTTGAACCCTGGACCCTCAGATTAAAAGTCTGATGCTCTACCGACTGAGCTATCCGGGCTCTTTCTCGAGAGCCTGCTGTGCATGCAGGATTTCACAGCAACATCAATAACATTGATAAAAGCTCTGGTGCACCACATTTCTTTCAATGCCAAAACATATGATATGTCCAAATGCATGTGATCGTTAGTGTAAATGCAGATTATTAAGCTAATTATCTAATTTAAATAATGCTGAGATGAAAAAAACAAACATGCTGCTTTCGTATGGAAATACTTGCAGGTACTTAAAGCACTCTTAAGCACATTTGTTCATAGCTTTGTTTTTTTATATTATTTACCTGCACATTTGAAGCTATACTTAGTGAGTTGAAAATGATGGGTGTTGACTTTAAAATCAAATGAAGGCAAAGCAACTTGAAATGATCTTTAGATGCTTTAATGGTGTTGAGTTGTTTGCAGTCATAGGCTGATGATACAACTTGTTGAACAATGTTTCCGGGCAACTTTTTGAACAATGTTGCTGGACAACTTTGGGCATTGTTGCCATCAACTGGCAACCAGATGAGACACAGAGCCCATGACCGATCTAAAGTATCCAGGCAGAAATTTGTTACCTATTCTGAATGGGAAAGTTCCAAGCAACACTGCTCAAAAAAGTTGCCCTGTGTATCATCAGCCTAGGTATTACTGTAAACGTGCATCAAAGGGCACAGTTGTTTATAGCAAAGAGTCAGCGTATGTACTGACACCTAGTGATTTACAAAATGTAAAAGCACCGTGTTTGCTCTCAAGCAGCAGAGCTACAGATAAAGCACAAACAGAAGGAACCGAACAAAAGAATTTGGATTTCTCTTTATGTATCCTAATGAGGCAAATCTTGTGTGCCAAATTGTACAAAGACACAACCAAAGGCATGACAGAGGAATACTCCCATTGTCGGCAGGGTTCAAACCTCAGAGCTTAGGCTCTCAAAGTTCGTTTCAAATGGAAAAACGCTCATAGAATTTCAGCCACTTACAGTATCTAAAAAACGCGGCAGAAGGACGGGTGGCAACGTGGAGCTGAATTTCAATGCCATCCTGAAAAACCTGCCGTGACCCGGATTCGAACCGGGGTTGCTGCGGCCACAACACAGAGTACTAACCACTATACGATCACGGCACGATACCACTCTGCCACTGTTGGTGCTGCTTGAGGAGCCTCTGAATACCAAGCAGCCTTTTCCTCTTTAGCTTGCAGAAAAAAACCTTTTGTTTTACCTACATGACTCTTTCCAAATAGTATATTATACATTAAATGTACAGTTGTTTGTAGCAAAGAACAAGTCTTTTGCACTCTGTGAAACAGTCAGCGAGTGTACTGACACCTAGTGATTAGAAAAAGTATCAGCACAACGTTTCCTCTGAAGCACAGACCCAAATAGACTTCTAGTGCATTGCCTTGACCACTCAACATTTACTATGAATAGGTTATACTCCCATGTCCTTTCATCTAATGTCTTGTGGTGTTATTCTAGTGTAGACCAGGTAAATGAATACCTCGCCCAAACAGGGACTTGAACCCTGGACCCTCAGATTAAAAGTCTGATGCTCTACCGACTGAGCTATCCGGTCTCTTTCTCAAGAGCCTGCTGTGCCATGCAGGATTTCACAGCAACATCAATAACATTGATAAAAGCTCTGGTGCACCACATTTCTTTCAATGCCAAAACATATGATATGTCCAAATGCATGTGATCGTTAGTGTAAATGCAGATTATTAAGCTAATTATCTAATTTAAATAATGCTGAGATGAAAAAAACAAACATGCTGCTTTCGTATGGAAATACTTGCAGGTACTTAAAGCACTCTTAAGCACATTTGTTCATAGCTTTGTTTTTTTAATATTATTTACCTGCACATTTGAAGCTATACTTAGTGAGTTGAAAATGATTGGTGTTGACTTTAAAATCAAATGAAGGCAAAGCAACTTGAAATGATCTTTAGATGCTTTAATGGTGTTGAGTTGTTTGCAGTCATAGGCTGATGATACAACTTGTTGAACAATGTTTCCGGGCAACTTTTTGAACAATGTTGCTGGACAACTTTGGGCATTGTTGCCATCAACTGGCAACCAGATGAGACACAGAGCCCATGACCGATCTAAAGTATCCAGGCAGAAATTGTTACCTATTCTGAATGGGAAAGTTCCCAAGCAACACTGCTCAAAAAAGTTGCCCTGTGTATCATCAGCCTAGGTATTACTGTAAACGTGCATCAAAGGGCACAGTTGTTTATAGCAAAGAGTCAGCGTATGTACTGACACCTAGTGATTTACAAAATGTAAAAGCACCGTGTTTGCTCTCAAGCAGCAGAGCTACAGATAAAGCACAAACAGAAGGAACCGAACAAAAGAATTTGGATTTCTCTTTATGTATCCTAATGAGGCAAATCTTGTGTGCCAAATTGTACAAAGACACAACCAAAGGCATGACAGAGGAATACTCCCATTGTCGGCAGGGTTCAAACCTCAGAGCTTAGGCTCTCAAAGTTCGTTTCAAATGGAAAAACGCTCATAGAATTTCAGCACTTACAGTATCTAAAAAACGCGGCGGCAGAAGGACGGGTGGCAACGTGGAGCTGAATTTCAATGCCATCCTGAAAAACCTGCCGTGACCCGGATTCGAACCGGGGTTGCTGCGGCCACAACACAGAGTACTAACCACTATACGATCACGGCACGATACCACTCTGCCACTGTTGGTGCTGCTTGAGGAGCCTCTGAATACCAAGCAGCCTTTTCCTCTTTAGCTTGCAGAAAAAAACCTTTTGTTTTACCTACATGACTCTTTCCAAATAGTATATTATACATTAAATGTACAGTTGTTTGTAGCAAAGAACAAGTCTTTTGCACTCTGTGAAACAGTCAGCGAGTGTACTGACACCTAGTGATTAGAAAAAGTATCAGCACAATGTTTCCTCTGAAGCACAGACCCAAATAGACTTCTAGTGCATTGCCTTGACCACTCAACATTTACTATGAATAGGTTATACTCCATGTCCTTTCATCTAATGTCTTGTGGTGTTATTCTAGTGTAGACCAGGTAAATGAATACCTCGCCCGAACAGGGACTTGAACCCTGGACCCTCAGATTAAAAGTCTGATGCTCTACCGACTGAGCTATCCGGGCTCTTTCTCGAGAGCCTGCTGTGCCATGCAGGATTTCACAGCAACATCAATAACATTGATAAAAGCTCTGGTGCACCACATTTCTTTCAATGCCAAAACATATGATATGTCCAAATGCATGTGATCGTTAGTGTAAATGCAGATTATTAAGCTAATTATCTAATTTAAATAATGCTGAGATGAAAAAAAAAACATGCTGCTTTCGTATGGAAATACTTGCAGGTACTTAAAGCACTCTTAAGCACATTTGTTCATAGTTTGTTTTTTTATATTATTTACCTGCACATTTGAAGCTATACTTAGTGAGTTGAAAACGATTGGTGTTGACTTTAAAATCAAATGAAGGCAAAGCAACTTGAAATGATCTTTAGATGCTTTAATGGTGTTGAGTTGTTTGCAGTCATAGGCTGATGATACAACTTGTTGAACAATGTTTCCGGGCAACTTTTTGAACAATGTTGCTGGACAACTTTGGGCATTGTTGCCATCAACTGGCAACCAGATGAGACACAGAGCACATGACCGATCTAAAGTATCCAGGCAGAAATTTGTTACCTATTCTAAATGGGAAAGTTCCCAAGCAACACTGCTCAAAAAAGTTGCCCTGTGTATCATCAACCTAGGTATTACTGTAAACGTGCATCAAAGGGCACAGTTGTTTATAGCAAAGAGTCAGCGTATGTACTGTATGTATGTAGCGTATGTATGACACCTAGTGATTTACAAAATGTAAAAGCACCGTGTTTGCTCTCAAGCAGCAGAGCTACAGATAAAGCACAAACAGAAGGAACCGAACAAAAGAATTTGGATTTCTCTTTATGTATCCTAATGAGGCAAATCTTGTGTGCCAAATTGTACAAAGACACAACCAAAGGCATGACAGAGGAATACTCCCATTGTCGGCAGGGTTCAAACCTCAGAGCTTAGGCTCTCAAAGTTCGTTTCAAATGGAAAAACGCTCATAGAATTTCAGCCACTTACAGTATCTAAAAAACGCGGCAGAAGGACGGGTGGCAACGTGGAGCTGAATTTCAATGCCATCCTGAAAAACCTGCCGTGACCCGGATTCGAACCGGGGTTGCTGCGGCCACAACACAGAGTACTAACCACTATACGATCACGGCACGATACCACTCTGCCACTGTTGGTGCTGCTTGAGGAGCCTCTGAATACCAAGCAGCCTTTTCCTCTTTAGCTTGCAGAAAAAAACCTTTTGTTTTACCTACATGACTCTTTCCAAATAGTATATTATACATTAAATGTGCAGTTGTTTGTAGCAAAGAACAAGTCTTTTGCACTCTGTGAAACAGTCAGCGAGTGTACTGACACCTAGTGATTAGAAAATGTGTCAGCACAATATTTCCTCTGAAGCACAGACCCAAATAGACTTCTAGTGCATTGCCTTGACCACTCAACATTTACTATGAATAGTTTATTACTCCCATGTCCTTTCATCTAATGTCTTGTGGTGTTATTCTAGTGTAGACCAGGTAAATGAATACCTCGCCCAACAGGGACTTGAACCCTGGACCCTCAGATTAAAAGTCTGATGCTCTACCGACTGAGCTATCCGGGCTCTTTCTCGAGAGCCTGCTGTGCCAATGCAGGATTTCACAGCAACATCAATAACATTGATAAAAGCTCTGGTGCACCACATTTCTTTCAATGCCAAAACATATGATATGTCCAAATGCATGTGATCGTTAGTGTAAATGCAGATTATTAAGCTAATTATCTAATTTAAATAATGCTGAGATGAAAAAAACAAACATGCTGCTTTCGTATGGAAATACTTGCAGGTACTTAAAGCACTCTTAAGCACATTTGTTCATAGCTTTGTTTTTTTAATATTATTTACCTGCACATTTGAAGCTATACTTAGTGAGTTGAAAATGATTGGTGTTGACTTTAAAATCAAATGAAGGCAAAGCAACTTGAAATGATCTTTAGATGCTTTAATGGTGTTGAGTTGTTTGCAGTCATAGGCTGATGATACAACTTGTTGAACAATGTTTCGGGCAACTTTTTGAACAATGTTGCTGGACAACTTTGGGCAGTGTTGCCATCAACTGGCAACCAGATGAGACACAGAGCATGACCGATCTAAAGTATCCAGGCAGAAATTTGTTACCTATTCTAAATGGGAAAGTTCCCAAGCAACACTGCTCAAAAAAGTTGCCCTGTGTATCATCAACCTAGGTATTACTGTAAACGTGCATCAAAGGGCACAGTTGTTTATAGCAAAGAGTCAGCGTATGTACTGTATGTATGTAGCGTATGTATGACACCTTTACAAAATGTAAAAGCACCGTGTTTGCTCTCAAGCAGCAGAGCTACAGATAAAGCACAAACAGAAGGAACCGAACAAAAGAATTTGGATTTCTCTTTATGTATCCTAATGAGGCAAATCTTGTGTGCCAAATTGTACAAAGACACAACCAAAGGCATGACAGAGGAATACTCCCATTGTCGGCAGGGTTCAAACCTCAGAGCTTAGGCTCTCAAAGTTCGTTTCAAATGGAAAAACGCTCATAGAATTTCAGCCACTTACAGTATCTAAAAAAACGCGGCAGAAGGACGGGTGGCAACGTGGAGCTGAATTTCAATGCCATCCTGAAAAACCTGCCGTGACCCGGATTCGAACCGGGGTTGCTGCGGCCACAACACAGAGTACTAACCACTATACGATCACGGCACGATACCACTCTGCCACTGTTGGTGCTGCTTGAGGAGCCTCTGAATACCAAGCAGCCTTTTCCTCTTTAGCTTGCAGAAAAAAACCTTTTGTTTTACCTACATGACTCTTTCCAAATAGTATATTATACATTAAATGTACAGTTGTTTGTAGCAAAGAACAAGTCTTTTGCACTCTGTGAAACAGTCAGCGAGTGTACTGACACCTAGTGATTAGAAAAAGTATCAGCACAATGTTTCCTCTGAAGCACAGACCCAAATAGACTTCTAGTGCATTGCCTTGACCACTCAACATTTACTATGAATAGGTTATACTCCCATGTCCTTTCATCTAATGTCTTGTGGTGTTATTCTAGTGTAGACCAGGTAAATGAATACCTCGCCCGAACAGGGACTTGAACCCTGGACCCTCAGATTAAAAGTCTGATGCTCTACCGACTGAGCTATCCGGGCTCTTTCTCGAGAGCCTGCTGTGCCATGCAGGATTTCACAGCAACATCAATAACATTGATAAAAGCTCTGGTGCACCACATTTCTTTCAATGCCAAAACATATGATATGTCCAAATGCATGTGATCGTTAGTGTAAATGCAGATTATTAAGCTAATTATCTAATTTAAATAATGCTGAGATGAAAAAAACAAACATGCTGCTTTCGTATGGAAATACTTGCAGGTACTTAAAGCACTCTTAAGCACATTTGTTCATAGCTTTGTTTTTTTAATTATTTACCTGCACATTTGAAGCTATACTTAGTGAGTTGAAAATGATTGGTGTTGACTTTAAAATCAAATGAAGGCAAAGCAACTTGAAATGATCTTTAGATGCTTTAATGGTGTTGAGTTTTGTTTGCAGTCATAGGCTGATGATACAACTTGTTGAACAATGTTTCCGGGCAACTTTTTGAACAATGTTGCTGGACAACTTTGGGCATTGTTGCCATCAACTGGCAACCAGATGAGACACAGAGCACATGACCGATCTAAAGTATCCAGGCAGAAATTTGTTACCTATTCTGAAAATGGGAAAGTTCCCAAGCAACACTGCTCAAAAAAGTTGCCCTGTGTATCATCAGCCTAGGTATTACTGTAAACGTGCATCAAAGGGCACAGTTGTTTATAGCAAAGAGTCAGCGTATGTACTGACACCTAGTGATTTACAAAATGTAAAAGCACCGTGTTTGCTCTCAAGCAGCAGAGCTACAGATAAAGCACAAACAGAAGGAACCGAACAAAAGAATTTGGATTTCTCTTTATGTATCCTAATGAGGCAAATCTTGTGTGCCAAATTGTACAAAGACACAACCAAAGGCATGACAGAGGAATACTCCCATTGTCGGCAGGGTTCAAACCTCAGAGCTTAGGCTCTCAAAGTTCGTTTCAAATGGAAAAACGCTCATAGAATTTCAGCCACTTACAGTATCTAAAAAACGCGGCAGAAGGACGGGTGGCAACGTGGAGCTGAATTTCAATGCCATCCTGAAAAACCTGCCGTGACCCGGATTCGAACCGGGGTTGCTGCGGCCACAACACAGAGTACTAACCACTATACGATCACGGCACGATACCACTCTGCCACTGTTGGTGCTGCTTGAGGAGCCTCTGAATACCAAGCAGCCTTTTCCTCTTTAGCTTGCAGAAAAAAACCTTTTGTTTTACCTACATGACTCTTTCCAAATAGTATATTATACATTAAATGTACAGTTGTTTGTAGCAAAGAACAAGTCTTTTGCACTCTGTGAAACAGTCAGCGAGTGTACTGACACCTAGTGATTAGAAAAAGTATCAGCACAATGTTTCCTCTGAAGCACAGACCCAAATAGACTTCTAGTGCATTGCCTTGACCACTCAACATTTACTATGAATAGTTTATACTCCCATGTCCTTTCATCTAATGTCTTGTGGTGTTATTCTAGTGTAGACCAGGTAAATGAATACCTCGCCCGAACAGGGACTTGAACCCTGGACCCTCAAATTAAAAGTCTGATGCTCTACGACTGAGCTATCCCGGGCTCTTTCTCGAGAGCCTGCTGTGCCATGCAGGATTTCACAGCAACATCATCCATTGATATAAAAGCTCTGGTGCACCACATTTCTTTCAATGCCAAAACATGTGATATGTCCAAATGCATGTGATCGTTAGTGTAAATGCAGATTATTAAGCTAATTATCTAATTTAAATAATGCTGAGATGAAAAAAACAAACATGCTGCTTTCGTATGGAAATACTTGCAGGTACTTAAAGCACTCTTAAGCACATTTGTTCATAGCTTTGTTTTTTTATATTATTTACCTGCACATTTGAAGCTATACTTAGTGAGTTGAAAACGATTGGTGTTGACTTTAAAATCAAATGAAGGCAAAGCAACTTGAAATGATCTTTAGATGCTTTAATGGTGTTGAGTTGTTTGCAGTCATAGGCTGATGATACAACTTTTTGAACAATGTTTCGGGCAAATTTTTGAACAATGTTGCTGGACAACTTTGGGCAGTGTTGCCATCAACTGGCAACCAGATGAGACACAGAGCCCATGACCGATCTAAAGTATCCAGGCAGAAATTTGTTACCTATTCTAAATGGGAAAGTTCCCAAGCAACACTGCTCAAAAAAAGTTGCCCTGTGTATCATCAACCTAGGTATTACTGTAAACGTGCATCAAAGGGCACAGTTGTTTATAGCAAAGAGTCACGGTAATGTACTGGACACCTAGTGATTTACAAAATGTAAAAAGCACCGTGTTTGACTCTCAAGCAGCAGAGCTACAGATAAAGCACAAACAGAGGGAACCGAACAAAATGAATTTGGATTTCTCTTTATGTATCCTAATGAGGCAAATCTTGTGTGCCAAATTGTACAAAGACACAACCAAAGCATGACAGAGGATACTCCCATTGTCGGCAGGGTTCAAACCTCAGAGCTTAGGCTCTCAAAGTTCGTTTCAAATGGAAAAAAAACGCTATAGAATTTCAGCCACCTTACAGTATCTAAAAAACACGCTGCAGAAGGAGGGTGGCAACGTGGAGCTGAATTTCAATGCCATCCTGAAAAACCTGCCGTGACCCGGATTCGAACCGGGGTTGCTGCGGCCACATCACAGAGTACTAACCACTATACGATCACGGCACCGATACCACTCTGCCACTGTTGGTGCTGCTTGAGGAGCCTATGAATACCAAGCAGCCTTTTTCCTCTTTAGCTTGCAGAAAAAAACCTTTTGTTTTACTACATGATCTTTCAAATGTAATATTATACATTAAATGTACAGTTGTTTGTAGCAAAGAAAAAGTCTTTTGCACTCTGTGAAACAGTCAGCGAGTGTACTGACACTAGTGATTAGAAATGTATCAGACAATGTTTCCTCTGAAGCAGAGACCCAAATAGACTTCTAGTGCATTGCCTTGACCACTCAAAATTTACTATGAATAGGTTATACTCCCATGTCCTTTCATCTAATGTTGTGGTGTTATTTAGTGTAGACAGGTAAAGAATACCTCGCCCGAACAGGGACTTGAACCCTGGACCCTCAAATTAAAAGTCTGATGTTCTACCGACTGAGCTATCCGGGCTCTTTCTCGAGAGCCTGCTGTGCAATGCAGGATTTCACAGCAACATCAATAACATTGATAAAAGCTTGGTGCACCAATTTCTTTCAATGCCAAACATGTGATATGTCCAAATGCATGTGATCGTTAGTGTAAATGCAGATTATTAAAGCTAATAATCTAATTTAAATAATGCTGAGATGAAAAAAACAAACATGCTGCTTTCGTATGGAAATACTTGCAGGTACTTAAAGCACTCTTAAGCACATTTGTTCATAGCTTTGTTTTTTTATATTATTTACCTGCACATTTGAAGCTATACTTAGTGAGTTGAAAACGATTGGTGTTGACTTTAAAATCAAATGAAGGCAAAGCAACTTGAAATGATCTTTAGATGCTTTAATGGTGTTGAGTTGTTGCAGTCATAGGCTGATGATACAACTTGTTGAACAATTGGTTCGGGCAACTTTTGAACAATGTTGCTGGACAACTTTGGGCAGTGTTGCATCAACTGGCAACCAGATGAGACACAGAGCCCTGACCGATCTAAAGTATCCAGGCAGAAAATTGTTTACCTATTTGAATGGGAAAGTTCCAAGCAACACTGCTCAAAAAAGTTGCCTGTGTATCATCAACCTAGGTATTACTGTAAACGTGCATCAAAGGGCACAGTTGTTTATAGCAAAGAGTCAGCGTATGTACGTATGTATATGACACCTATGATTTACAAAATGTAAAAGCAGTGTTTGCTCTCAAGCAGCAGAGCTACAGATTAAGCACAAACAGAAGGAACCGAACAAAAGAATTTGGATTTTCTTTATGTATCCTAATGAGGCAAATCTTGTGTGCCAATTGTACAAAGACACAACCAAAGGCATGACAGAGGAATACTCCCATTGTCGGCAGGTTCAAACCTCAGAGCTTAGGCTCTCAAAGTTCGTTTCAAATGGAAAAACGCTCATAGAATTTCAGCCACTTATCAGTCAGAATATCTAAAAAACGCGGCAGAAGGACGGGTGGCAACGTGGAGCTGAATTTCAATGCCATCTGAAAAACCTGCCGTGATCCAGATTCGAACCGGGGTTTCTGCGGCCAAAATGCAGAGTAATAACCGCTATACGATCACGGCACGATACCACTCTGCCACTGTTCGTGCTGCTTGAGGAGCTCTGAATACCAAGCAGCCTTTTCCTCTTTAGCTTGCAGAAAAAAACCTTTTGTTTTACCTACATGACTCTTTCCAAATAGTATATTATACATTAAATGTACAGTTGTTTGTAGCAAAGAACAAGTCTTTTGCACTCTGTGAAACAGTCAGCGAGTGTGTACTGACACTAGTGATTAGAAAATGTATCAGCACAACGTTTCCTCTGAAGCAGAGACCCAAATAGACTTCTGTGCATTGCCTTGACCACTCAACATTTATATGAATAGGTTATACTCCCATGCCCTTTCATCTAATGTCTTGTGGTGTTATTCTAGTGTAGACCAGGTAAATGAATACCTGCCAAACAGGGACTTGAACCCTGGACCCTCAGATTAAAAGTCTGATGCTCTACCGACTGAGCTATCGGGCTCTTTCTCGAGAGCTGCTGTCAGTGCATGCAGGATCCCACACAACATCAATAACATTGATAAAAGCTCCGGTGCACCACATTCTTTCAATGCCAAAACATGTGATATGTCCAAATGCATGTGATCGTTAGTGTAAATGCAGATTATTAAGCTAATTATCTAATTTAAATAATGCTGAGATGAAAAAAACAAACATGCTGCTTTCGTATGGAAATACTTGCAGGTACTTAAAGCACTCTTAAGCACATTTGTTCATAGCTTTGTTTTTTTAATATTATTTACCTGCACATTGAAGCTATACTTAGTGAGTGGAAAATGATTGGTGTTGACTTTAAAATCAAATGAAGGCAAAGCAACTTGAAATGATCTTAGATGCTTTAATGGTGTTGAGTTGTTTGCAGTCATAGGCTGATGATACAACTTGTTGAACAATGTTTGGGCAACTTTTTGAACAATGTTGCTGGACAACTTTGGGCAGTGTTGCCCATCAACTGGCAACCAGATGAGACACAGAGCCCATGAACCGATCTAAACGTATCCAGGCAGAAATTCGTTACCTATTCTGAATGGGAAGTTCCCAAGCAACACTGCTCAAAAAAGTTGCCCTGTGTATCATCAACCTAAGTATTACTGTAAACGTGCATCAAAGGCAGAGTTGTTTATAGCAAAGAGTCAGCGTATGTACTGACACCTAGTGATTTACAAAATGTAAAAGCACCGTGTTTGCTCTCAAGCAGCAGAGCTACGATAAAGCACAAACAGAAGGAACCGAACAAAAGAATTTGGATTTCTCTTAATGTATCCTAATGAGGCAAATCTTGTGTGCCAAATTGTACAAAGACACAATCAAAGGCATGACAGAGGAATACTCCCATTGTCGGCAGGGTTCAAACCTCAGAGCTTAGGCTCTCAAAGTTCGTTTCAAATGGAAGAACGCTCAGAGAATTTCAGGCACTTACAGTGTCTAAAAAACGCAGCAGAAGGACGGGTGGCAACGTGGAGCTGAATTTCAATGCCATCCTAAAAAAAACCTGCCGTGACCCGGATTCGAACCGGGGTTGCTGCGGCCACAACACAGAGTACTAACCACTATACAATCATGGCACATTACCACTCTTCCACTGTTGGTGCTGCTTGAGGAGCCTCTGAATACCAAGCAGCCTTTTCCTCTTTAGCTTGCAGAAAAAAACCTTTTGTTTTACATGACTCTTTCCAAATAGTATATTATACATTAAATGTGCAGTTGTTTGTAGCAAAGAACAAGTCTTTTGCACTCTGTGAAACAGTCAGCGAGTGTACTGACACCTAGTGATTAGAAAATGTGTCAGCACAATGTTTCCTCTGAAGCACAGACCCAAATAGATTTCTAGTGCATTGCCTTGACCACTCAACATTTACTATGAATAGGTTATACTCCCATGCCCTTTCATCTAATGTCTTGTGGTGTTATTCTAGTGTAGACCAGGTAAATGAGTACCTCGCCCGAACAGGGACTTGAACCCTGGACCCTCAGATTAAAAGTCTGATGCTCTTAGACTGAGCTATCCGGGCTCTTCTCAGAGAGCCTGCTGTGCCATGCAGGATTTCACAGCAACATCAATAACATTGATAAAAGCTCTGTGCACCACATTTCTTTTCAATGCCAAAACATATGATATGTCCAAATGCATGTGAACGTTAGTGTAAATGCAGATTATTAAGCTAATTATCTAATTTAAATAATGCTGAGATGAAAAAAAACAAACATGCTGCTTTCGTATGGAAATACTTGCAGGTACTTAAAGCACTCTTAAGCACATTTGTTCATAGCTTTTGTTTTTTTAATATTATTTACCTGCACATTTGAAGCTATACTTAGTGAGTTGAAAATGATTGGTGTTGACTTTAAAATCAAATGAAGGCAAAGCAACTTGAAATGATCTTTAGATGCTTTAATGTGTTGAGTTGTTTGCAGTCATAGGCTGATGATACAACTTGTTGAAAATGTTTTCCGGAAACTTTTTGAACAATGTTGCTGCCAAACTTTCGGGCAATGTTTGCCATCAACTGGCAACCAGTTGAGACACAGAGCCCATGACCGATCTAAAGTAATCCAGGCAGAAATTTGTTACCTATTCTAAATGGGAAAGTTCCCAAGCAACACTGCTCAAAAAAGTTGCCCTGTGTGTAATCATCAACCTAGTATTACTGTAAACGTGCAATCACAGGGCACAGTTGGTTTATAGCAAAGAGTCAGCGTGTATGTAGCGTACTGACACCTAGTGATTTACAAAATGTAAAAGCACGTGTTTGCTCTCAAGCAGCAGAGCTACAGATAAAGCACAAACAGAAGGAACCGAACAAAAGAATTTGGATTTTCTTTATGTATCCTAATGAGGCAAATTTGTGTGCCAAAATGTACAAAGACACAAACCAAAGGCATGACAGAGGAATACTCCCATTGTCGGCAGGGTTCAAACCTCAGAGCTTAGGCTCTCAAGTTTGTTTAAATGGAAAAACGCTCAGAGAATTTCAGCCACTTACAGTATCAAAAAACGCGCAGAAGGACGGGTGGCAACGTGGAGCTGAATTTCAATGCCATCCTGAAAAACCCTGCGTGACCGGATTCGAACCGGGGTTGCTGCGGCCACAACACAGAGTACTAACCACTATACGATCACGGCACGACCACTCTGCACTGTTGGTGCTGCTTGAGGAGCCTCTGAATACCAAGCAGCTTTTCCTCTTTAGCTTGCAGAAAAAAACCTTTTGTTTTACCTACATGACTCTTTCCAAATAGTATATTTTACATTAAATGTACAGTTGTTTGTAGCAAAGAAACAAGTCTTTTGCACTCTGTGAAACAGTCAGCGAGTGTACTGACACCTAGTGATTAGAAAAAGTATCAGCACAATGTTTCCTCTGAAGCACAGACCCAAATAGACATCTAGTGCATTGCCTTGACCACTCAACATTTACTATGAAATAGTTATATACTCCCATGTCCTTTCATCTAATGTCTTGTGGTGTTATTCTAGTGTAGACCCAGGTAAATGAATACCTCGCCCGAACAGGACTTGAACCCGGACCCTCAAATTAAAAGTCTGATGTTCTACCGACTGAGCTACCCGGGCTTTTCTCGAGAGCCTGCTGTGCAATGCATATTTCACGAGCAACTCAATAACATTGATAAAAGCTGGTGCACCACATTTCTTTCAATGCCAAAACATATGATATGTCCAAATGCATGTGATCGTTAGTGTAAATGCAGCTTATTAAGCTAATTATCTAATTAAATAATGCTGAGATGAAAAAAACAAACATGCTGCTTTCGTATGGAAATACTTGCAGGTACTTAAAGCACTCTTAAGCACATTTGTTCATAGTTTTTGTTTTTTTATATTATTTACCTGCCACGATTTGAAGCTATACTTAGTGAGTGAAAACGATTGGTGTTGACTTTAAAATCAAATGAAGGCAAGCAACCTGAAATGATCTTTAGATGCTTTATGGTGTGTTGAGTTTGTTTGCAGTCATAGCTGATGATTAACTTGTTGAACAATTGTTTCCGGGCCACTTTTTGAACAATGTTGCTGACAACTTTTGGGCAGTGTTGCCATCAACTGGCAACCAGATGAGACACAGAGCCCAAGACCGATCTAAAGTATCCAGGCAGAATTTGTTACCTATTCTGAATGGGAAAGTTCCAAGCAACCT